>JACXGM010021144.1:0-17411 GCA_016801145.1 Umbra pygmaea
ATTTATTGGATATTTCAAACTTTTTTAACAAATAAAAACTGACAAATTGGGCGAGCAAAATTATTCAGCCCCTTTACTTTCAGTGCAGCAAACTCTCTCCAGAAGTTCAGTGAGGATCTCTGAATGATCCAATGTTGACCTAAATGACTAATGATGATAAATAGAATCCACCTGTGTGTAATCAAGTCTCCGTATAAATACACCTGCTCTGTGATAATCTCATAGGTCCGTTGAAAGCACAAAGAGCATCATGAAGAACAAGGAACACACCAGGCAGGTCCGAGATACTGTTGTGGAGAATTTCAAAGCCGGATTTGGATACAGAAAGATTTCCCAAGCTTTAAACATCCCAAGGAGCACTGTGCAAGCGATAATATTGAAATGGAAGGAGTATCAGACCACTGCAAATCTACCAAGACAAGGCCGTCCCTTTAAACTTTCAGCTCATACAAGGAGAAGACTTATCAGAGATGCAGCCAAGAGGCCCATGATCACTCTGGATGAACTGCAGAGATCTACAGCTGAGGTGGGCGAGTCTGTCCATAGGACAACAATCAGTCATATACTGCACAAATCTGGCCTTTATAGAAGAGTGGCAAGAAGAAAGCCATTTCTGAAAGACATCCATAAAAAGTGTTGTTTAAAGTTTGCCACAAGCCACCTGGGAGACACACCAAACATGTGGAAGAAGGTGCTCTGGTCAGATGAAACCAAAATCAAACATTTTGGCAACAATGCAAAACGTTATGTTTAGTGTAAAACAACACAGTTCATCACCCTGAACACACCATCCCCACTGTCAAACATGGTGGTGGCAGCATCATGATTTGGGCTTGCTTTTCTTCAGCAGGGAGAGGGAAGATGGCTAAAATTGATGGGAAGATAGATGGAGCCAAATACAGGACCATTCTGGAAGAAAACCTGAAGGAGTCTGCAAAAGACCTGAGACAGAGATTTGTCTTCCAACAAGACAATGATTCAAAACATAAAGCATAATCTACAATGGAATGTTTTACAAATAAACATATCCAGGTGTTAGAATGGCCAAGTGAAAGTCCAGACCTGAATCCAATCGAGAATCTGTGGAAAGAACTGAAAACTGCTGTTCACAAACGCTCTCCATCCAACCTCACTGACCTCGAGCTGTTTTGCAAGGAGGAATGGGCAAAAATGTCAGTCTCTCGATGTGCAAAACTGATAGAGACATACCCCAAGCGACTTACAGCTGTAATCGCATCAAAAGATGGCGCTACAAAGTATTAACTTAAGGGGGCTGAATCCTTTTGCACGCCCAAATTTTCCGTTTTTTATTTGTTAAAAAAGTTTGAAATATCCAATAAATTTCGTTCCACTTCATGATTGTATCCCAGTTTCATATCTTTATGTTTGAAGCCTGAAATGTGGCAAAAGGTTGAAAAGTTCAAAGGGGCGGAATACTTTCGCAAGGCACTGTAGCTGTGCTATCGTCATCGTATAAAGCCTGCCCCAACAGTTGTGATTGGTGCCTCGATTTGGAAAATTTGGAAATTGGCTTGAATGGGCTTTTGGCCAGACTGACTTGCAGAGCAAATCTAAATTTGCCGGAAGTCCGTCAGGGTTCTCCCAGGCTAGGACCCTCCTCTACTGCCTGGTCCATCAATGCTACAGCCGCCACAGCTCTATGTAGATTTATTCCTATCTTTATTCAAGCGTGCATTCTTTTAATTTAAGAGCATTTTTAATAAATTTTATGTTCAGATTTTGTAATAAATTCCCTTAAAACCTTGCTCTCACACTCAAATAGCCACTGCCCTCAACGGGGCAGGGATAATTTAATTGGGCAACACTACACCTGGAATTCTATTGGTTGGTGAATTCTTGACAGGGTTGCAACACAAAATAATCTGAGAGCACAGGAGAAATCCGAGAGGAGAAGATTTTTAAAGTGCACAGAAGCAGCCTGCATGCAATGAGGTATAAAGCAGAGAGCAGAAAATCTGTCCACGCAACAACATATCTGAGACTAAGCATAAAGTTGAGCAGAAGCACAGCAAATCCAAGCGCGAGCAGTGGCTATTTGAGTGTGAGAGCAAGGTTTTGAAGGGAAATTATTACAAAATCTAAATGTAATATTAATTAGAAATTCTCTCAAATTGCAAGAACGCGCTCTTGGATAAAGATAGGAATAAAACTCCATACAGCTCCCGCCTTGGTAGACCTGTCTGCCGTTCTGTATTCCCGTACACGTGACTCCACCATCATGCCTGTAACTCCGCCCTCCACACCCACACTTGGCTCTCACACTGTCGCTCCACCCTCTATGCCCGTGCCTGTAGCCCCGCCTTCTATGACATTACCATTGGCTTTGACCCCGTTGCCAATGCCTGAAGCCCTGCCCACAACAGCAGTGCTAGAGGCCCTGCCCACCTCGCTAGTGAGGGAGCTTAATGGTGTGGGACCACCCCCCTCAGCTGAGACCGGGTCTCTGCCCCCTTAACCAGTGTGCAAGAAGCACTTTCCCCTCAACCGGTGCCTGCTGCACCACCCCTTTACTTTGGGTGGGGGGGCTACTGTCATAGTCTCCCCCAGGAAGTGACTGAATTGGTGGTTCCTGTTCCAACGATTCCATGTAATATGTCAGGTTTTTGTTTACCTGAACATCTCATTACATCATTCTCATTTCACATATCGATCTCTTTGTTTCAAAGTCAACCAGATGCAGCTGTTATCATTCATTTCATTATCCATGTACTTGGCGTCGGTCATTGTTTCTATGTGTTTAAGTGTACCTTTTGACTAATTGAAGTCGGTATTGAAGTTTGTTTTGTAAAATTGTTGTGGTATTAAACCTATGATTTACTTCTTTATGCTTCACAACTAACTTTGTTCCTCCCTGCACCAGCAATATCATTACAAACAGCACAACATCCAAAACAATACAAAAGGTGCTATGCATCTGCTGAAAAACTTAAACTCACTGCTCTTGCTACTCATGCAATCAAGAGCCACCCAATCAGGAACCACCCAATCAGGAGCCACTCAATCAGGAGCCAACCAATCAGGAACCACCCAATCAGGAGCCATCACCGGCTCACTACAAATTAAGTGACAGTGGGCATATATCTAACCCTTTGAAAAGCCAACATGTGGCTCAAAAGCGTCCCAAAAAATCCCAAAAAGATGAAAAGTGCAAATTTATGCACATTAAAAAAGGCAACATCATGTGTTGCTATCATGGGATTTCCTGCTAATAACATTAACCTTACTGAAATAATGTAAGACTAGAATGATGCACTCTCATCATTATTTATAGTTTCTGCAGTGCAGATACATAATCTTTGGTGTATCATTTTGCAATATAATAGTGTTTTCAGCCAAAATATAAATAAATGTTTGCTTTTCACAGCTGTGATTGGTTCACAATTCTCTGAAATTCTGCAATATTAATAGTTCAAGGAACCATATGTTTGTAAGAGAGCAGGAGGGCCTTGGGAACGAGAACGGAAAGAGACGCACAAACCAGGTGCCGCATATTGGGGGGGGGGGGGTCTAACACAAAATAGGGAGAGGAAGGAATGTGCTCAAGAGGAATGGTACAGCTTAGTGTAGATGTGTAAATGGATGGCGTTTCAGTTATTAGATGCACTCACATGAGATCTAAAATTTAATTTTGGGCCAAGGCCACAAGTCATGTATTTAATAATTCACACATATATTTCTGTTTGCTGTTAGAATCCCTTGATGTCAAGCTCCTTTCTTTTCACCTGATCTGCTAATCTGTGATCTTTATTTGGATGGATCACAATCTGTCTTTAATTTACATATTTTTTATTAGATTTTTAGACTTTTCCTCTCAGACTCAGAAAGTGCCCTTTTGGCAGGTGTTTATTATATATATGAAATACTATTGTACTTATAGGATAGTATACCATTCACATTCTCTGAAATGTAATTTTCTAATACTTAAAGGACCTCTAATAAATCGTTTGTTCCAACTTTATCTTCATTATAGGGAAGAAAAAAACAATTCTCACACTGACACAGAAGGTTCAGTAGACAATTTCGTCCTCCCTTAGCAATGCTTGACATATTTTTAAACACTAGTTGCTGGCCTATTATCCTGTTCATCATTTAAATGAGTAGCGAGCAACCTATAATTTGTGATAAAATACAATTTATTATGTAATTCGACAGCAGAACTTAATCGTTTTCTATGTGCTGTAAGCATTGCTATGTACTTCATCCCATTGAAAATGAACAATGACCAGTGGGCTTTTTTCAGCTGGTCTGGGTACTACAGGTCTGGGTTCTACTTAGCTCAATTGTAAGAGTTGATACCCAAGTTGTACATTGTTATAAAGCTTATAACCTCCTCTTAACATTGGTGTATACAACTCAACATGTATGTTTTGTGGTAATGTGACTAACTATGAAAGTGCAAGATAGACAGATAGGATAGCTAGCCATCAGTCAACAAACTGCCTAAAGATAACAAGACTGACCTTTTATTTATACGGACTATTCTATTAATATCCTATTAATATTCTATTAATATCCTATTAATATTCTATTAATATCCTATTAATATTCTATTAATATCCTATTTGTATGTGTTGTTTTCTTAACAATGCATTCGTATTTCATAATGAAAACAGTGCAAAGAAGTAAACATTGCACCAATGTTAAGAATAGGTTATAAGATTTACAACGACGTACAACTGCTCATATCCTCCTCCTACAAGTCAGAATCTATGGTGGGTGGTAATGTGACTAACTATGAAAGTGAAAGTTAGACAGATAGGATACTGTAGCTAGCCATCAGTCAATTCCTGGCCTTTCCAGAATGAGATTTTTCTATATGCTACAAATGTCAATATAAAACGTGTGTGTGTTAACCATCCCTGCCTTTGTCTAGCCTCTTCTGCAGAAAGGGCTGCCAGTCAGTGAGGAAGGTAGTGAAGAAGAGGGAGAAGGACAGAGTAAAATAATGTAGCCATCAATAAATAGGTGAATGATTGAGGCTAGAGAGGTAAGGAAAATTAGTGGGAAAGAGTGGTCAATACTTATGAAAAGTATGAAACCACTCTTGTAGCTCATTATTCAGTTTATGTAGTTATTTGATACATTGGTTTATTGACTTATATAGTATAATAATGTGCCATGTTAATGGTGCATGATGTTGGCTATGTTACTCTTTTTATTTGAAACTGACATTCATAAAAAAACATGCAACTATGTCAATGACTTTTCCTAGTTAAGCCCTAATCGATGTACTTTCCATGATGGGAATACACACATGCACCATGAAACAGGGGACCTGCATGGTTAAATATAATTTTAATTTTTGTTTAATACATCAATTTGTCTGATTTGCATATATGAAATGGTCTGAAACATCAGTGATATCTTTGCTTGATGCTTTTATTTTGGTTCAGTCAATTGATTTATATGAACTTCAACTTAATAACTACTTTGAAATGACTGGTTTTCAAAAATTTTTTTTTGAGTGTTGGAATTGGTGTTACATTAGTTAGAGAGACACAATGTCAAAACAAGTCTAGCATTGGAAGACAAAGACTGCAGGCACTGTTCAGATCTTAATAATAATTTAATATTATTAATGTGAAAATATTTGGGATGGGGGCCCAGAAATACATTTTTCATGGGGGCGAGAATAACTTGCTATGGCCCAAAGTAAAATCACTAAGAATGCAATGTTTACTTCTTTGCACTGTTTAAATTATGAAATACGAATGCAGTGTTAAGACAAGAACACATTCAATTAGGTCATTAATAGAATAGTCCATATAAACAAAAGGTTGTTCTTGTCACCTTTAGGCATTTTGTTTATACTAGCTTACTCATAAGAAGAATTAGGCATTCAATTTCAAAGCTTTGAATGTAAAGATTGTACCACTGATATCGTGTGACTGGATTGGTCTGGTCAACTGAACACTGACTAACTGACATATATTACTTTAATGAAAACTTGTTAAATCTGTGCTTTCTTAAAGGATTGATGGAGACTGAACTAGGCCCAAGTTCTGAATGTAGTGTGTGATTATACAACCCCAGTTACAGAAAAGTTGGAAGAGTATAGAAAATCCTAATAAAACCAAAGATGTGTGATTTGTGAAATGTACTTCACAAATCATACAAGAAACGTATAAAGATGACAAGGTATTTGATGTTTTACCTAATGAACTGCATAGTTTTTTTACAGTAAATTTAGAAATGTATGTAAACATTCCAAAGAGTTGGGATAGGGGCAATTTAGGACTAACAGCAATGTAAAAAAAATTTAATAAGAAGGTGATGCGAGGCAATCGTGTGGGTCAGCGAGAAAATTGAGAACAATGTTCCCCAAAGAAAAATCGGTAGGATTATAGGCATTTCACCTTCGAAGGTGCACAATATAATTAAAAGCGTGAAAGTATCCAGTCAAATCTCGGTGCATAAAAAGCAAGACCGAAAACCACTTCTGAATGTGCATGATCTCTAATCACTCAGACGCCACTGTCTTAAACCATCATGAGTCTGTAATAGATGTCCTGACATGGGCTCAGGAATACTTGGTAAACCTGTGCCAGTTAAAAACATTTGCCACTAAATCCACAGATGCAAGTTAAGGCTTTACTGTGCAATGTCGCTAGTGATGTCGCTAGGGCTTCTTTAATACTTTTTTACCCCCCTAAAAAATAAATGTACATTATTAAAGTCGATTGACGCTTGAGAGCGTTTATCTCCCGGACCAAACATGCTGAAAGCTAGAGATTCCACTGCAAATAATGAGTGGTAGATTGTCTATGTGGGTCATCTCAAAATTGGTTGTTTTTTAGCGACTAATTGTTTTTAAACTAAAAACATTACAGACAGGAAGCAGAAGTTGAAAATGACAAAATAACAACTCTGCAAAGCGGTAGGACATCATCGTGCACAAAACCATCATTTTTTAAGGGTGAAATGGCTTTTTTTTTTTAAATGTATAGGAAAATAGTGAGAAATATGTAAAACATTTTGATATTGACCAATAATTTTACAGCCTCATTCTTCATGGTTTACATGCAGGGCCGGCCCGAGGCATAAGCAAACTAAGCGGCTGCTTGGGGCCCCCCGGCTCAGGCCGGCACTGTTTACATGCATTTACTTACTATTAGCTCTTGTAATTTTTTTGACAATTGGCAGGCACTAGGACCTGGGGGAGGCTAGTTAATACTGCATTTAGATTATGAAATTTGTAGCCTACATGGTGACTAGAATGAACATTCTCATTACCATAGTTACAGAATATCTTTCTGACAGGGTGGAGTGAAGATAGCTTCCTATGTTCCTTTTTGGTATGTTAGGGCAGATAGATTATTTATATTGCTTATTTACAAATCAAAAGTAATTTACAATAATCACACATTCATTAGTCTGTAAGCATTATTTTCTTTTATCTAATAGTTAAAATTATGTTTAACCGTTCTTGAGATACAGGAACTCTCGTCGCATGAGAGTGTTATAAGGTCCTCCTAGGCTGGTTCCACCACATCTTTGTTCAGTATCAGATTTCGGTTTGTCACAAGATCCCCACTTACATGAACCTAACACTCCCTACAGATCAGAATCACCGGAATATTAAACACCTGCAATCACTTCATCAGTACTACTTAAACCCACCTGTTCTTTTATCTCTTTGAGAGGTATTGTTCGTTCTGACATATCAAGCATTCCCTGACTCTGCTATTACCTGGATATTCTGTGTGTTTGGAATTTTGCCTGTTTTTGGATTCTGTTTGCCTGTACCTTTACCTGTTTAGCTGCCCTGATTGTGTATCGATCTCTGCCTGTACCTCGGACCATTCTGCCTTGTGGACCTATACTTCAATCCACCTTGAAGTGTTCCTGACCCTGCTACCTTGACTATCTCCTGTAGTTGCATTTGTATGATTATTATTTTTCATTAAAACCATTGAACTGTTCTTGGTGTTTGAGTCATTACAGAATCCCTCGCCTACCAAATTGGATCCTGCAGAGCTGTTCACCACACTGTTCTTTTTCCTGCTGAAAAACACGAGGTAAACTTAACTATTTCATTGTTGTTACAAGACATCGAATGGGCTACAGCCCTATGGACTGCTCAAAGTCCTGAATTATATTCTGAATCCGGGTTTCTAAAGCAGTTCAAATAAGTTTTTGTTTTGACCACCCTGCTACAGATCGGAGTGTGATCAATTATGTGACACCAAGCAGGGAAAGAGCCTGCTACAGAATATGCTTTAGAATTTCGCACTCTTGCTGCTGGGAGTGGCTGGACAGAAACTGATTTACTCACTATATATTGCAGAGGGTTGTCCAGGGACCTGCAAACAGAGCTAGCTTGTAGAGGAGACCACACCAATCTACAACAATATATTTCTATGTCGATTGCTGATTGCTGTTGACCATCTCCTTAGTGACAGGAAGAGGATTTCGCCAGCCCCGCCCAGGTTCCTTGTGACACCCGCCTTGGGTTCTTCAGGCTCTGCAGATCCTGAGCCTATGCAAGTCGGTCGTTTGATGCAGGCTGAAAGAACAAGATGCTACAAGGAACAGTTATGTTGTTATTGTGGTGACAAGACACACTTTTTGAATCAGTGCCCACATCGACCTCTTCGGGCCAGGAACACTCCCTCTCAGCCCAAGGTAAAGATAGGCGTGTCTCAATCCTTACCTATCACCAATCAACAGTTCAGGTTACCTGTGATCCTTAACTGGCAGGGGAAAAGTGTTAACACTAAGGGACTGGTAGATTTCCGGGGCAGCGGGAAAGTCAACTAACACATGATCTGGGTGTTAAATTTTTCCCATTACCTTCTCCTTTAAGGATTAATGGCTTGGATGGAAAACCAATACGATCCGAATTTGTCACACACCAGACCGCCCCTGTCACTGTTCAAGTTGGCATTCTCCATGTAGAGGATTTACAATTTACGATTCTGTCATCAACACAGGAACAGTTAGTGTTTGGGTACCCCTGGCTACACCAGCATTATCCTGTCATATCCTGGAAAAAAGGGGAATTACTAACAGAATATACCATTTGTCCTTGCTGGAGAAAGATAATTTGAACATCTACATCGAAGAATCATTACAGCAAAACTTAATTAGGCCCTCCACCTCATCTGCTGCGTGCAGCTTCTTTTTTGTGGGTAAAACCAATGGAGGCCTCAGACCTTGCATTGATTATCGCCCGTTAAATTAAGTCACTATTAAACACCAGTATCCCCTTCCTTTGATCCCTGCAGCTCTGGAACAAGTTGGACAGGCTGCCATGTACAAAACTTCGAAGTGCATAAAATCTCATCAGGATACGGGAGTGGAATACCGCTTTCATTACTCATAGAGGACATCACGAGTACCTTGTCATGCCTTACGGACTTACAAACGCTTCTGCTGTGTTCCAGTCCTTTATGAACAAGGTTTCTTATGACATGATTGATCTGTTTGTACTTGTGTACATTGATGGCATCTTAATCTATTCCAGTTCCGTGGATGAACATGTGCAACAAGTCAGCAGAGTCCTCCAACGCCTCCTGAATCACAGCCTTGAATAAAGCATCTTCCATGTGACCGCAGTTTCCTTCCTCGGATTTGTTCTCACCCCAGGTGGGGTTCATATGGAAGAGGGAAAAGTGGAAAGAGGGAAAAGTGACAGCTGTGCGCAACTGGCCCTGCCTTTGACAGTCTGAAACAGCGGTTAACCACTGCACCGGTGTTGCATCAACCTGACCCCTCTTTGCCTTTTGTGGTGAAAGTAGACGCCTCAGAGGTGGGTGTGGGAGCAGGGGTATACCACTACGTATGTATCCCTGTGCCTTCTATTCTAAGAAGCTTTTACCATCGGAATGCAATTATGACGTGGGAAACAGGAAACTCCTTGCCATAAAATTGGCACTGGAAGAATGACGTCATTGGCTTAAGGGAGCACAGCACCCTTTTGTGGTGCTCACCGACCACAAGAATTTAGAATATCTAAATTAACTAAATATTGAATATCTAAAGAATGGAAAATCACTTAAACGTGCATCAAGCTCGATGGTCCTTGTTTTTTAATAGGACACAGAAAAGTTGCATCGATCTGCCAGGTCAGAAAAACGTAAAAGCAGACTCTGTCACGACAGTTTGAAGTTGCACCAGGTCCTGCAGTACCGGAGATCATTTTCTCAAATAAAAACCGGGGCCTTTATTTACCTCTTCTACAAAAGGTAACCAGCTTTTATTTGATGCAGGCTTTTGTTAGAGGCAGGCCTTTACTTCTAATTCCCTCTGTTTGATAAGTATAATTGGCTATATTTTAGTGTAAATCCTTGTTCCAGCTCTTTTATTGCTGCATTACGTTGTTAACACAATCTCAACACTTTGTATAACCGTTCCAATAAGTTGTTGAAAATTCTGTCGCGTGCACTAATTGGGAGCAGTGTTACTTCCAAAGTAGTTACTGCTATCTAAATGTACATTACTACAACCTACACCAGGCTGAGTAAAACATATAGCCGCATTACCTGAAGTACCTGTAGGACAAGAATACTTGGCGATACTCATTCCTGCTCCAGCGAGCTGTCATTCCGTAAATTCTCCATCCAACCCCAGTTGCGACTACCCTGATTTAGCATTTCATCCTGGTAATGAGTAGCGTCACCTGTTTTAAATTAGGTTTGGAACAAAAACCTATGGAATTGCGTCTCGCAGGAGCAGTGAGTATCAATGCTTTTGATGAGTACCATATTCCAGAAAAAACTAAGTTTTGAAAATAGCATGAATATATTTTTGAATCTGTTAAGGGTGTCTAAAAAGCCCCTGTCCCCCAAAATGTCTGTGCACCGCTCTGAGGGCAGAACAGTAACCATTGGATGGTGAACTCTTGGCTTATTTAATATTAATACATCACCTACTATGTGTTGAGGAATGACATTCTATATGAGCATCTTAAATACAGTTTAAGCTATTTAGAATGGTATAACTAGATGAGAGTGTTATGCACCTAAGATTCTGAGGCCTATTAGGTTATCTGAGTGGAGAATGAGGTCATACACAGAAGCCTGTGGAAAGACAGAAAGGGGCTTTCCCTCTTTGGGAGAAGAGAGCCAAGGCCATCAAGATAAGAAACAGGGCTCTTCTTCTTCTACTGGAAAAAGGTGCTGACACTATTACTGACAGGATGACTGTGCAGCATTTACAGAAAGGGCACAGAGAGGCCATCAATGGCTGTTTTCATTCTTATAAACATCAGAATAAGCTTACGGGCAGAAGATGACTTATGGCTTATAACTCTATCTATTATATATTATACTGTTATGTTATCCCAGATCTAATGTTTATATGTGATTTACACTATTTAAACTAACAGGACAGGTTACTACAGGTCATTTTTGGGATATGTTGAACAACAATGTTCAAGGCCATCAAGATAAGGGAAGAGGTTTCTGGAAGTTCTCTCTTAGACTCGAAAGAGCTAGAATAATCAGATAAGAACCTGCTGAAACAAGGGTCTGGCATTCTCCCATTGGCTAGAACTATGATGTAAGGGCCTGGGATTGGCTAGATGTTTAGTCTCAAATGGATAAATACTGAGACAAATCAGAGCAGAGTGGGTTGACGAGGGAACCTTCATCACATCTTTTGAACTTGTACATGACTCTGTTCCTGACCAGCTGTGATTGCTTGTCCTTTGCTGCTTCGAAATGAAAATAAAGACTTAACTTTTTCACGGCTTTCTGACTAAAGACTCTTTTGACCAAGAAGTTTTCAAAATAACCATATTTTTCAAAATAAACCATATTGGTTTCAAAATAACCATATTTTTCACATGCTTGCTATTAGCATTCTGGGGAGGAGATGCCAGGTTTCTATGTGAACTTTGTGGATGAATAAAACAATTATTATTCACAATGGATTCTTATATTTAGAGGTAAAAATGTGAAAGGCTGTGACACATCTTGATGGAAGGGCCAGTTAAACAATCTATTAAAATCTGTAGTTTTTAATATTGTTGAGGCATTAGTGTATTTGTTCCATTAATCTTAACCATTGTTTATCAAAATCAAGTAATTTCACAGATGTACTATTACAGCAAGCTAAAAATATCCTTTGTCAACTTAGCTTCACTTAAACACATTCATGTTAGCATGCACCATGCACACACACCCAGAGTTTATTTTTTTTTCAATGTGGTGTGTATGTGTGTGTGTGTGTGTGTGTGTGTGTGTGTGTGTGTGTGTGTGTGTGTGTGTGTGTGTGTGTGTGTGTGTGTGTGTGTGTGTGTGTAGTCATGCGTGTGTAGGGCACAGGCACAGCTGGCTTTAGTGTCATCCTAATATCAGCCCTGAAGGGTCCGTGTCGCCACACTCGTGTGGGTGTGTGTGCTCATGTGTGAGAAGACCTGTGTGACTGTCTGCAGTGAAAGGCCCAGTGGGCTGCAGAGCATCAGTTGGAGAACGGAGAAAGACAGGTGGCGTAAAGGAGGAGCAGGGGACACTGGTTGGCAGGTTCGTCTCACTGTTTCTAACTGTTTCCCGGAGTTTCTTTCACTGTGCAGTTCCTTAACACTAGTACAGAAGGTGAAAGGTCAACAACAGTGTGGACTACTGAGACAGAGCCTTCCCTCGGGAGCTGATCTGAGGAGACCGACAGACTGACGTGGTCCAGGTTACACTGCAGTAAAGACTCACTTGAAAGTACGATCTCATCCTTTATTTATGAGTGCAACTCAAAGACGAGAGCAGAGAAGATCATAATGTACTCTCACATAATCCTCTGTCTGAATGGATTTTCAGTATAATGAGTGGACACTGCCAGTAACATGACTCAGCCATGCTTTGACTCCAAATATCTTTTTTTTACCGTCATGCGTCATCCTATAGAATTGGTATAAGAGGCAAAATATTCCAAGCTTATTTTCAATCGTAATTACTCAGATGGTGCTAAGCAACAGAGGAAACTCCAAATGTATCAATTTTATCATTTTAGACCTTGATCTTTTCTTCTCTGTGTACACCAGGATGTAAGGAAGCACAAGGCAGTATTGCCTCAATGCTAGTCTACACTGCCAGTACTCATGTTGTGCTGCCCTCAACTGGTCAGACATGGTAAAATCTAATTTCTGTCATATTTCATTCCAAGCCCTGACAAACACTGGAAAAGTAGATACAGTACAGTAGCAATTGTATATCATTGGATTTTGTGCTCACTGTGCTGAAACATTCTTTATCCCAAAGAGCCCTGTTTGTCACTGTGTTTGAGTGCACATGTCAAAGCAAGTCAGCCTATAGAGCTTCCAGAATGATGAAACCTCCCCCCCCAAGCCCAAGGCACGATGGGCTAAGGCTCAACTCTGTTCCGCTGTCTGAGGAGTCTATATGGGTGACCTTAACAGCAATGCTTGATTGTGACCCAGCGGACACATGCAATCTCCCAGTCCATCGCATAGAGAGGATGTCTGCCTATTCTTTTCTGAACCCTAAATGTCAGGTGAAAGAAGTACATAGTAATAGTGAATTATTAGAATAGCTCCATGCTATAATACCAAATGGCTTTAATGAGAAGTTTTTTTTAAGTGTCAAAATCTTTACTGTACAAAAACAATTGAAATCACAGGCTGTTCCATCTTCATGAATTTCATCACGGCAACTCATAATGTGACTCAGTAGTGCGTATGGCCCGCACATGCCTACATGGACCCACAACAACATCTGGGCATGCTCCTGATGAGAAGGTGGATGGTGTCCTTGGGGATCTCCTCCCAGACCTGGATCAGGGCATCAGTGAGCTCCTGGACAGTCTGTGGTGCTACTTGGTGGAGTCGGATGCACCGATACATATTGTCCCAGAGGTTCTCAATTGAATTCAGGTATGAGGGCCAGTCAATGGTCTCAATGCCTTTGTCATCCAGGAACTGCCTACACACTCTATCCACATGAGGCCAGGCATTGTCCTGCACCAGGAGGAACCCAGTGTGTCAGAGGACCATTTGATAGCACGTGGAGGTCTGTGTGACCCTCCAAGTATATGCCTCCCCAGACCATCACTCACCCACCGACAAACCAGTTACGCTGGGTGATGTTGCAGGCAGCATAGCGTTCACCACGGCATCGCCACACTCTTTCACGTCTTTCACATGTGCTCAGTGTGAACCTGCTCTCATCTGTGAAGAGAATGTGGCCCCAATGGCAGACATGCCAATTCTGGTGTTCTCTGTTGAATGCTAATCGAGCTGCACGGTGCTGGGTTGTGAGCACAGGTCCCACTAGAGGATATCAGGCCCTCATCCCACCTTCAGAAACATACACACCAGTAGACCGCTGGAGGTATTTTTGTATGGCTCTGGCAGTGCTTCTCCTGTTCCTCCTTGCACAAAGAAGCAGATATCAATCCTTTTACTAGGTTGATGCCCATCTACGGCCCTGTCCGTGTCTCCTCGTGTAACGGCCCATATCTTCGGATCTCCTCCATGCTCTTGACACTGTACTGGGAGACACATATTGATGTGCCATCCTGGAGGAGCTGGAATACGTCTGTAACCTGAATGCAGGTACTGCAGGTACCGCCTCATGCTAACAGTAGGTCACTAGCAAAATGCAAAACTAGAGAAGAATCAGTCAGACAGGATAAGGAGAGAACAATTGTCTGTGGCCACCAGCTGCAAAAACATTCCCTTTTTTGGGGTTGTCTTGCTGTTGCCTCTCCAGTGCACCTGTTGTCACTTTCATTTGCACCAAAACAGTTATGCTTCCTAACTGGACAGATTGATAGCCCTGAAGTTTAATTGAATTAGTGTTATACTGTCATGATTGCATGTTCCCATGTTTTAAGTATAGTGCAACAATTTTGGACTGGAAACCCAAGTGAGATGTGTCTGTAATCATCAGCTGTTGGCATCAGGCCTATTTACATTAGGTAGTCCCATGGTAATAATTACCAAGCAGAGGTGGACAAAGTACTGAGTAAAAGTACTTTTCTGAGTAACTCTGAGTTCACAAGTTTTGGAAAGTCCCTACTTAAGACCAAATTGATCAGGTAAAAGGAGTTCACATCTTACCGGTGACCATGATTGATATTCCCTTTACTCTTTCTAATTGTTTTATAGGTTACGGTTAAGATATGAACACCCTTTACCTGATCAATTTGGTCTTTAGGAGGTACTTCCCAAAACTTGTGAACTCAGAGTTACTCATAAAAGTACTTTTACTCAAGTAAATGTCCACCTCTGTCCCCAAGCATATTTAATGGGTTCTTTCTGAGTCTGTTTGGTTTTGTCTGGTTGTGGTTTGCCCAGGGGGGGTTTGGTACAGCATTCCAAGATCATCACTCAAAATAATTGTTGTTTCTAACTGCTTTTATATATTGTGAAGCAATTGTATGACTTTCTTACTTTTGGAACCATTTCAAAATTAAGTTGTTTGTATAAGTTCATGTAATGTTCAATTTTAGACTAATTAAAGTGTTGTTAATCTCACATGTCATTTTCTGTCTGAGGTATATTTGATTTTATTGATATCTAAAATCAAATCTGATTCGTACACTTCTACATTGACCACTGCAGAAATGGTTTAACAAAAGTTCAAATAAATAAGTTTGCATATCCAGGACTTCTTTAAGGTTCCAGTTGTTCATCTGTAAGTGCTAACCCTATCTAAAGTTGGTGCCTTGTGGCATCGCTTGCTCTGTAATATGAGTGCATTTTAGGACTTGGCCTCCTTTTACTCCCAATTTCCACCAAGCACATCTGTACACATTCTCCTTTAATACATGTCCAGGAAGTCAGCTCATCCACCACAATTAACTGGCAGGATATTGATCTGTCCCAAAGAGTTGCTAGAGCAAGTTATCCGTAGTTGACTGGATTTAAATTAAATTAATTTTGTTTCCTGCACTTATCTATCAGTTTCTATTGACAACAGTCTCCCTCTGCTGGTGAGTTAAAGGATTCAGTAAGAGTAAAAGGAGGGTTGTGGTAAGGTGCATCACCTTCTCTAAAAATTGGCTACCAATTATCTCATTCTGGAACTTTGATGTATTATGTATGTTTAACAATACACATTATACAGTGCCCTTACGAAAGTATTCGGCCCCCTTGAACATTATGACCTTTTGCCATATTTCAGGCTTCAAACATAAAGATATAAAACTGTATTTTTTTGTGAAGAAGCAACAACAAGTGGGACACAATCATGAAGTGGAACGAAATGTATTGGATATTTCAAACTGTTTTAACAAATAAAAGACGGACAAATTGGGTGAGCAAATTTATTCAGCCCCTTTACTTTCAGTGCAACAAACTCTCTCCAGAAGTTCAATGAGGATCTCTGAATGATCCAATGTTGACCTAAATGACTAATGATGATAAATAGAATCCACCTGTGTGTAATCAAGTCTCCGTATAAATGCACCTGCTCTGTGATAGTCTCAGAGGTCAGTTGAAAGCACAGAGAGCATCATGAAGAACAAGGAACACACCAGGCAGGTCCGAGATACTGTTATGGAAAAGTTTAAAGCCGGATTTGGATACAGAAAGATTTCTCAAGCTTTAAACATCCCAAGGAGCTCTGTGCAAGTGATAATATTGAAATGGAAGGAGTATCAGACCACTGCAAATCTACCAAGACCCGGCCGTCCCTCTATACCTTCAGCTCATACAAGGAGAAGACTGATCAGAGATGAGGCAAGAGGCCCATGATCACTCTGGATGAACTGCAGAGATCTACAGCTGAGGTGGGCGAGTCTGTCCATAGGACAACAATCAGTCGTATACTGCACAAATCTGGCCTTTATGGAAGAGTGGCAAGAAGAAAGCCATTTCTGAAAGATATCCATAAAAAGTGTCATTTAAAGTTTGCCTGAAGCCACCTAGGAGACACACCAAACATGTGGAAGAAGGTGCTCTGGTCAGATGAAACCAAAATCGAACTTTTTGGCAACAATGCAAAACATTATGTTTGGCGTAAAAGCAACACAGCTCATCACCCTGAACACACCATCCCCACTGTCAAACATGGTTTGGGCCTGCTTTTCTTCAGCAGGGACAGGGAAGATGGGTAAAATTAATGGGAAGATGGATGGAGCCAAATACAGGACCATTCTGGAAGAAGGAGTCTGCAAAAGACCTGAGACTGGGAAGCCTGGAATGTGGCAAAAGGTTGAAAAGTTCAAGGGGGCCGAATACTTTCGCAAGGCACTGTATTATATGTGGATGTCTTCCCTATTCATGATGTATTATATATATATATATATATATATATATATATATATATATATATATATATATATATATATATATATATATATATATTTAAAATAAAACTTTTGCACAGTCGTATGCAAAAGTTTAAGCACCCCTGACAATTCCCATGATTTTCAATTATAAATAATTGGGTGTTTGTATCAGCAATTTCATTTTGATCTATCGAATTACT
>JACXGM010021145.1:6278-17510 GCA_016801145.1 Umbra pygmaea
CCTTTTTAGGAAGGACGTTTTTGCTGTTTTTGCAAGAGTTTAATCTACTAGTTAGCTCCGCCATAGGTTCTTAGCGAAAAACCACTGGTGATAGGTCGTAGTTATATCCAATTGCGTACAGTGAGATTTTCAAATGCATACTTGGTGCCGCCCCTCGAGCTGGGTCATTTTCATTACTAGATCCCAGACCCATATCTCCTCCGGATTTGGGTCTGGATTTTTCCAGGCTAGGGGTCTGGGACAGTGTCAGACTAATATTGAAAACTTCTGGTTTAGAGGATGCAGGTGTACATTTGGCTGCCGCTTCTCCTGCCGTATTTAGCTTGTTTATTATTATTTTAACTCATTTTAACTCTAATTTTAAACTCTCCTGAATTATTTTACCTTCTCTGAGTCTAAAACTCTAAAACTTGATGCCGGATTTGCACATACTTACCTTGTCTGAACCATTTTTTTAAAGTGTTTCCCCTAGTCTGTCTGCTTCTGGTCTCATCTACTGCCGTGTTT
The DNA here is from genome assembly GCA_016801145.1 of Umbra pygmaea. Lineage (NCBI taxonomy): Eukaryota > Metazoa > Chordata > Actinopteri > Esociformes > Umbridae > Umbra > Umbra pygmaea. The sequence goes on from JACXGM010021145.1 coordinate 6,786, forward strand.
CTCCTGCAGTGCTCCTGCTGCCTGCCTGCTGCTTCTGGCTGCCTCCGAGTGAGATCAGACCGATCCCTGGTGTTGTGTCAAGCTCTCCGTGTGTAATGGCTGTATAACAACTTTGAACGTCATCATGCGACTTCACTTAATCACCCGGATTATTGACGTATTTATTACATCAGGAACCAGCATTAAGCCGTGGACTGAAATTCTGTACATCACTATGCTGAGGTACTCTTTATCTGAACTTGTATCTCTGGATCACCATGGCTGTCCAAATATCAGTGTTTCTTGGACCTCCTTTGTCAGCCTAGTTACATTCATAGAGGCTCTCGTCAGAGTCGTTCTGTTGCCGTTGCTGGAGTAACTACGTTTTGTTTGAACAGGCTCACGCTGCATCATACTTCCTTATGCCGTGGAATCTGTCATGGAAATCTATGCTATCCAGAGGCTTTCTTTCAAAAGTTTGTGGCGAATGTGTTCTGCAGCACTATACAAATTGCTCACTTTAACACAAGGTCAATAAAAAATAAAATTGCACTAATCACTAACACTATTATTGATAGAAAAATTGACATTCTTTGTCTCAGTGAAACATGGCACAAAGACAATTACTATCTCAATTTGAATATGTGTGCCCCACCTGGTTTGTATCTGAAGAAAACAAAGCAACAGAGTCAGGGTGGGAAATTTGACTTTTTCAGCCAATGTGGCTGGTGAATGCCAAAATATTACCAGCCACTTCGATTTTTACCTGCCACTTTTTCTCCAATTGAAATATGTAATTGAAAACACACTAGCATCTTCTATATTGCTTCCAATGGTGGTGAGCATAATCATCCCTTTAAGCTAACTAAATTCTTCCAAGTTGAAGAAGCAGTGCGAAAAGAATCGGCCAGCTCTGCGACATATGGTTGGATGAACCATGTGGGCGCACCTCACAATCCCAGATCTGTCCAAGGAGTTGCGGAACAGCCAACAAGACAGATTCAATGGGAATTGGGAGGGGAGAAAATTTGAAAAAATACAAAAGAAATTGTCAATACATTGCAGCATGTAGATATGGTTAAGACGAACTGCTGAAGTCCAAATAAAGGAAGAATAAGGAAGAATGGTGATTTGAGTGAATTTGAACATGGCATTGTTGTTTGTGTCAGACAGGCCTGTTTGAATATTTCAGAAAGTTCTGATCTACTGGGATTGTCCTGCAAAATCATCTCTAGGGTTTACAGAGAATTTTCTCTGGGTGAAAATGCCTTTTTGAATGCAGAGGAGAATGGCCAGACTAGTTCGAGCTAATAGAAAAGCAACAGTAATTCAAATGACCATTTGTTACAACCAAGTTGAGCATCTCTGAATGCACAACATGTTTAGCATTTACAGCAGAAGACCACTCCTGTCAGCTAAGAACAGGGACCTGAGGCTACGATTTGCACAGGCCCACAAAAATTGGACAACAGAAGATTGGAAAAATGCTGCCTGTTCCATCAAGTCTCAATATCTGGTACGACATTCAGATGGTAGGGTCAGAATTTGTCTTAAACAGCATGAACGCAAGGAGCCATCCTGCTTTGTATTAAGGTTTCATGCTGCTGGTGGTGTAATATTATGGGGATATTTTCTTGGTACACTTTGGGCCCCTTAGTACCAATTGAGCATTGGTTAAAATGGTTACACTGTGGTCATAAAGGGATAGACATGGTCAGCAACAATACTCAGGTAGACTATGGCATTTAAACAATGCTCAGTTGGTACTAACTGGCCCAAAGGGTGCCACAAAAATATCCCCTGCATCATTACACCAACACCACCAGCTTAAACCGTTGATACAAGAAAGCATGGATTCATCCTGCTATGTTTACACCAAATTCTGACCCTTCCATCCAGCTGCATAAATCGAGACTCATCAGATTGATATTGTCCAATTTTGGTGGGCCCAGTCAAATTGTGGCCTTAGTTACCTGCTCTTAGCTGACAGGAGTGGCATTGGGTGTAGTCCTCTGCTGCTGTAGCCCATCTGCTTCAAGGGTTTGTGTGTTCAGAGATGCTCATCCACATACCTTGGTTGTAATGAGTGATTATTTTAGTTATTTTATGTTGCCTTTCTATCAGCTCAAACCATCCTGTCCATTCTCCTCTGATCTCACCAATAAGGCATTTTTTTTGCCCAGAGAATTGATGCTCACTGAAATTTTTTTGGACCATTCTCTGTAAAGCCTTGAAATGGTTGCGTTGGAAAATCCCAGTAGATTAGCACTTTCTGAAATATACCAACCTGGCACCAACTAAATTAAATCACCTTTCTTTCACATTCTGATCCTTGGTTTGAACTTCAGCAGATGCTCTTGACCATGTGAGCATGCCTAAATGTGATTAGCTGATTATATATTTATGTTAGATTTTTTTGTGTATGATTTTTTTCCAGATTTTCTTACCTTCCCAATTCCCTCTCTAATCCTGCTTTGTCTGCAGCTCCACAAATCCTTGTGCAGATCTGTGGGATGATGAGGGGCGCACACGTGGTCTATCCACCCATATGTCACCTGAGCCGCTAAATATGTTTCGCACTGTTTCACCCAACACAGATGCTTTTAGTCGGATTATGCACAGGATGATTACGTTCACCAACTATATTCTCACAATTTAATTTAAAGGCGCCGATTTGAACACAAGGAGTCACTGGAGAGCAATGTGGCAGGAAAGATAATCTGGTTAATCTAACCCAAATCCCGGGCAGCGCTATGCCAATTTTGCACTGCCTTGTGCAGGAGACCCGGGGAAAGTCAGAGAACCCATGGTCAGGCTCTAACCCATGACAATCGTGATGTACTGTCCTGCTATGCAGCGGCTTAGCCCATTACACCACGTGGAGCACCGCCGATTAGATTTTTGCATTAAAGAGCATTTGAACAGGTGTACCTAAAGTGTGTGTGTGTAAATATATGAATATATTTTTGCAGATGAAACCTGTGCCAGTGTGGAGACCGAATGAGCCTTCTTCTGGTCCAGCAGGATACTGTGGCTGATGTCAGCGATGGACAGCCCCACAGACCAGGAGCGTTGGCTATGGCCTTTCAGCATCTCAAACCCGCTGCAGAAACAATAAAATGGTCAATGCTACAATATACTATTTGCTCATTCAGATTTATTTTCCACTTCTTATGGTTCCAGTGGTTGCAGCGCTGTCTTTTTAGAAACTGATAATAAGGCTCCTGATAAAACATGAGTTATACTAGTTCTGTGGTTGCAATTTAGTTTAGTATGTTGATGTAGCTTAAAGGCTGAATTAAATAGTATACAGTATTATTGACAGAATTCTACATTGCAAAGCAGGATATAATTGTGCCTGGCGACCTTGTGACTTTGAGTTAGATTGTTGTGTCTAATATTGTATCTGTACATTGGATGGTGCCTCCTTTGAATGAATTCATGCTTATAAATATTTTGGGATCTGGATTGATGATAGGCTCTCCTTTAAAATGCATGTTGATGAGTTGGTTAAAAAACTAAGAATTAAAATGTGTTTCTATTATAGGAATATGTCTTGTTTGACACTAAACAAAAGATATACCGTATATGCATGCCTCTGTGTCTGTGTCAAAACCTCTAGGTGCAGTGTATCGTAGTACCATAGATTTTATTACAGGAGACAAGTTCAGTACCCATCATTGCATCCTTTATAAAAAAAATGGACTGGGTCTCTTTAAAGTCTTGCAGAGTAATGCATTTTGCACTTTTTTTGAATGAATGAATGAATGAATCATTTATTTTTCGTTTTTTTTCCTTATTTTCTCCTCTTCAGAACATGATCATTAGTTACCGAACATACATATTAAACAAAATTTTATAAAAACAAAATCTCCACATGTTCAAAAGAAAAGCAAAAAATATAGAGAAAAAGAGAAAAAAGGAGAAGGAAGAAGCTAACTTATATTTACCTTCCCCTTTTACACATATAGCTTTGAAACGGCTACTGTTTACTTTTTGCAAAATATCATAAAAAAATATCAGAAAAAAAAGCACTCCCTGATACTAACAATAATATAAATATTGATGAAATGTCAAGAAACAAACTATATGATAATCCAAATCAACCTCTTGACAAGTAATTGGGACATTTGTCACCGGTCCACCTTAAATCATATACTTTTCTAATATAGACATTTTAAACCTTCTTTTCAATTGCACAATATGATTGCTTTCCTTAATTCTTACAGGTAAATTATTCCACAACCTCACCCGATTGACAGATATGCACATGCTTTTGAGTGTGGTGCGTGCCATTGATTGAGAGAGATTTCCTCTCCTTCTTAAATTGTATCTACTATTTCTTTCCTTAAACCATTTTTGAATATTATTAGGAAGTACTTTGTTTTTAGCTTTGTACATAATCTGTATGGTCTTAAGATCCACAATGTCATTAAATTTTATTTTTGGCAAAGTTAAAAATAAATCATTTGTATGTTCATAATAGCCAACATTGCAGACTATTCTAATTGCCTTTTTCTGCATTGTGTCTTAAGGGTGGTTTTATAAGTATTTCCCCACACTTCAGTGCAGTAGTGCAAATAAGGCAGAAAAGCGTGCAGTATAAAATATACATTGTATCTCGGTTCAATATGTGTCTAACTTTACAAAATATACCATTCATTTTTGCCAGTTTAGAACCGATATAGTTGACTTGTGGTTTCCATCTTAATTTATGATCAACTATTACTCCTAAAAAGGAGTTTTCATAGACTCTTTCTAATCTAGAATTATCACACAATACTTCAATAGTTAAATCTTCGTGAATTCTGCGTTTCCCAAAGATCATAAATTTAGTTTTCTTTATATTGAGAGATAATTTGTTTAAATCAAACCACAATTTAAGCTTACTCAACTCATTAGAGACAGTCTTCAACAAATGTTGGAGATTCTCTCCTTCACAAAATATATTAGTATCATCGGCAACAATTACAAATTTTAACAAATCAGATATTTTAACAATATCATTTATATATAAAATAAATAGTTTTGATCCTAGAATTGAGCCTTGTGGTACACCATTTATTGTATTTTGGAGCTTCGACCTTTCCTCCCCTATCTGCACATACTGTTGTCTATGTTCTAAAAACCTTTTTTCCCAGTTTAGCCCTATTCCCCTAATTCCATACATTTCCAATTTTTGAAGCAAAATATGATGATCTATTGTATCAAAGGCCTTTTTGAGGTCTATAAATACACCAATAGCAAACTTCTTGTCATCAATACTGGTAGTTAATTCTTCCACCAGATCTATTAAAGCCAGAGATGTAGAACGGTTTGTTCTAAAACCATATTGACTATCGGTTAAGATCCCATATTTATCAATAAAACTTTCCAATCTAATGGAGAATATCTTCTCCAAAATTTTAGAGAATTGGGGAAACAGTGAAATTGGCCTATAATTAGTATAAAGATTCTGTTCACCAGCTTTAAAGATAGGGACCACTTTAGCTATTTTCATATTTGTGGGAAAAGAACCCAATTTCAGAGAGAGATTGGAAATATATACTATAGGATCTATTATTACTGCAATTAGTTGTTTAATTAAAAGCATATGAATATCATTGCAGTCTCTTGATGTTTTATTCTTAAAGTTATTAACAATAAAAAAGTACTTCGGTTTCAGTATCTCTCAAGAAAATAGTTGCTGGATTTCTTTCTTCAAAACATTTTAAGACATCACCCTCTTGTGGAGGTAATATCTTATCAGCCAAATTAGGGCCTACGTTCACAAAAAATCCATTGAAGCCAGCCACGACTTCATCCATGTTTTTAATTATTTTACCATTATCAATAAATTCGTTTGGGAATCCAGTACTTGTTTTTTTCCTTCTAATAATTGAATTTAAAATATTCCACGTACCCTTTATATTGTTTTTATTTATTTCCAGCAATCTATTATAATAGTCTTTTTTACAATTTCTTAAAATAGCAAGAAATTAGCATATTGTGATAAAGTCCATTATTTTCCATAATATAATGATAAAAAAAAATTTGTATTACAAACAATTATTTTATTGGTCAGATGAAATATGCTAATTCTTTGAGATAAGAATTTTGGGTTTTCATGAGCTGTATGCCAAAATCATCAATATTAAAACAATAAATTACCTGAAATATTTTCAGCTGGTGTGCAATGAATCTAAAATATATGAAAGTAGATCAACATTTCATTTTGATCTATCAAATAACTGAAGGACTTTAATATTTTGGTTAGTGAAATGAGTTTCATTGGATTAACAGAAAATGTGAAATATGCATCAAAACGATATTAGACAGGTGCATAAATTTGGGCACTCTTGCCATTTTGTTGATTTGAATACCTGTAAGTACCTAGTACTGATCAATTGGAACACACAAATGGTTTGGTGAGCTCAGCAAGCCTTGAACTTCACAGACAGCTGCATCCCATCATGAGAAAAGGTATATATCTGGCCAATTGCAAGATGTTGTTCTCTTTGACTCTTCTCTGAAGAGTGACAACATGGGGGCCTCAAAACAACTCTTAAATGACCTGAAAACAAAGATTGTTCAACATTATGGTTTATGGGAAGGCTACAAAAAGCTATTGCAGAGATTTAAGCTGTTAGTGTCAACTGTGAGGAACATAGTGAAGAAATGGAAGACCACAGGCACAGTTCTTGTTAAGGCAAGATGTGACAGGCCAAGTAAAATATCAGAGAGACAAAGGTGAATGATGGTGTGAATGGTCAAAATCAGCCCACAGACCACCTCCAAAGACCTACATCATCATCTTGCTGCAGATGGTGTCACTGTGTATCGTTCAACAATTCTTTGCACAAGGAGAAGCTGTATGGGAGAGTGATGCAGAAGAAGCGTTTTCTGCACAAATGCCACATACAGAGTCGCTTGAGGTATGCAAACGCACATTTGGACAAGTCAGCTTCATTTTGGAAGAAGGTGCTGTGGACTGATGAAACAAAGATAGAGTTATTTGGTCATAACAAGGGATGTTATGCGTGGCAGCAAAAGAACACAAAGTTCCAAGACAAACACTTGCTACACACAGTAAAATTTGGTGGATGGGTCGAGTTGAGGGTCGCATGGAAACTCAATATCAGCAGAAACTTTAAAATAATGTAGAGGAATCAGTCACAAAGTTGGATTTGCAAAGGGGCTGGATATTTCAACAAGACAACAAAATCTACTCTGGCATTTATGTACAATGTTCTGGAATGGCCATTTCAGTCCCCAGACCTGAATATCATTGAAAATCCGTGGGGTGATTTGAAGCGGGCTGTCCATGCACGGCAATCATCAAACCTAACTGAACTGGAGATGTTTTGCAAGGAGGAATGCTCCAAAATACCTTCATCCAGAATCCAGACAGAATCCAGACACTCATTACAAGCTATAGGAAGTGTCTAGAGGCTGTTATTTCTGCTAGAGGAGGCTCAACTAAATATTGAAGTGATATTTATGTATATATCTTGGTGCCCAAATATATGCACCTGTCTAATTTAATTTGTATGCATATTGCACATTTTCTGTTCATCCAATAAACCTCATTTCACTACAGAAATGTTACTGTGTCCTTCAGTTATTTGACAGATCAAAATGAAATTGCTGATCCAAACACCCAATTATTTATAAATGGAAATCATGGAAATTGTCAGCGGTGCCTAAACCTTTGCATACGACTGTATTTTGTAAAAGCTACCACCTTATATTAATTAACTTTTAACTTTTGGGCTAACAGATCCCTATGATTTCCACTGAAATAGGTTTAACTGCTTTTACTTCCTTCGCCCCTTACATGTGAAATGATTTACAATGTACTTTGTAACTTTACACTATCATTTTACGTGTTCTACCCAGGTAGTTGCTGCAAATGGGAATAAGTTCTCAGACTAACCTGGTTATATAAAGAATATATATAATATCAGGATTGGAGGCCATTTTGGGTCAAAGTTACATCCAAAGGATTAAAAAACATTATTTGTACTTCCTATTTCATATGACAATAAAATAAAACATAAAAAAGTGGACCATATACAGAATAACAAAGCATCTGTTGATTTTGTTGTTCATTACCTGTCTAACAAAGGTTTTGCGGATTTTGATCGGGGAGCGATCTCTAGGTGCTGGTGGCTAGGCCTCGGCAGCCTGATGTTACTCAACACTGGGACTGCAACACAAACACCCAGAGTGTTATCTAGAGACAAGGGAGGCTTAAAGCCTACAAGGGCACCTGTGCTCCACATAGATAAAGGATGACATTAGGTTAATATTGATTAGGTCATGACCATCGACAAAAGTACTATAGCCAATGTTTTTCACAAAGAAAAAAGTTAATGTGCATATGGTGATGTTTGTGGTAGAGATTCTTTAATATCATCCTGGGGAAATTCAGTTTGCAGCAAAGCTAACATGCAACAACGAATAATATTAAAATAAAAAAACACAATATAGGGGGTATATATCGTAGTGGTCTAAGTTGCTGCATTGCAGGACAGTCTACACCATGGTAGTCACAGGTTTGTGACTGACTATGGGTTCTCTGACTTTCCCCAAGGTCTCCTGCATGAGGCAGTGCAAATTGGTATAGTGCTGCCCAGGATTTGGATAGATAAGTCAGATTATTTATCATAGCCACATCGCTCTCCAGCGACTCCTTGAGTCCAGATCGGGCTCCTATAAATTCAATCGCAGAAATTTAGTTGGTGAACTTATTCATACCGGGCATGATCTGACCCATGTGCACGCCCCTCGCCATACCACCGATCTGTGCAAGGAGTTGTGGAGCTGCCAACAAGACAGGGTATATATATATTTTTTAAGTGGAATGAAATTTATTTATTTTTTTATTTTTTTATGGGAAGGATCAGTTTAAGTATACGACATAGGTATTGTCTTTGTTCTAAAATATGCATCATTTCCAATCCCACATTTTTTTATATTATTGCTGTCTATATTTTACCCCCATCCTAACCTTTACCTGACCAATAGTTGCGACTAATGACATTTTAACATGTAGCTCTCGCTTATACATTTTATATTTTCCTCAATCATTTTTTTTTTTATCAACTCCTTTATTTAAGTTTAATATTGTCCATCTGTCTCTTAGCCACAGCCATGTTGGGTTTCCATTTGCCATGTGTATTTCCACTGTACTGTGATGCTTCACATAATTATGAAACCTTTCTAATGTTAATGACTCCACCAATTTGGAATTAAAGATAAATATTTTTGCTAAAATAATTATCATATTATTAATTGTCTGACTATTACATTTTAAGTCTCCAAGTATTGCTATTTGTAACGTTAATTCAATATAAATATTGCATTTATTCATCCATTCTTGTACCTGTGACCAAAAGCGTGCTACATATGGACAGTACCAAAAAATATGATCTATAGATTCGGCCTCCTCCGAGCAAAATTTGCAGAGTTGGGAAGATTGAATTCCCCACTTGTATAGATTTCTATTTGTTGACAGTATTTTATATAATAATTTGAATTGAAATATTCTAATTTTTGAGTCTGGTGTTGTCTTGCGTATTAATCCGAAAGCGTTATGCCACGGGATTGGAACATCAAAAATTTCTTCCCAGCTATATTGTAATTTATATGGAACAGCAACCAATTTTTTTGTTCTTAGATGGAATTGGTATATTTCTTTATTTATCCGTATTTTCTTCATCCATGTGAGATCTTTGATACATGGTTGACAGACAAGATCAGACTTTTTCCCCTCTTGTACTTTCTTCTTCCAAGTATATGGTATTGCGGCAGTTAGTTGGTTGTATTTTCGTAGGGAGCAAACATTTCCATATGTTTTTGTTAACTGTATGTAAGACATTACTCCACCGGCTTCTTTTATAATGTCATTTACAAACATTATTCCTTTTCCAAACATCTTGTCAAAGTATACAGGCTTTTTATCAACTAGTATATGTGAATTTAGCCACAATAATTGTTGTAATATTTGGTCCCTATTTTCAGGTGGATAAAATTGAAATTGCAACCAACTTTTCATGGCTTGTTTAAAAAATATCGACATCTTAGAAATGTTTTCCAATATCTGAAAATGGTCAGAACCAATTAGGAATTAGGTAAACCTTTTGTATAACCAATGCTTTTAATAAAAGGTCCAAAGCTTTAATGTTCAATAGCTTTTGACCTCCGTGTTCATATTCATTATACAAATATGCCCTTTTAATTTTGTCTGGCTTACCGTTCCATATAAAGTTAAATATCTTTTGTTCATATAGTTTAAAAAACATGTCATTGGGAGTAGGCAAAACCATAAGCATATAGGTAAACTGCGATATAATTAGAGAGTTGATTAAGGTGATTTTCCCACAAATAGTTAGATGCTGTCCTTTCCAGGGTAACAATATTTTATCTAGTTTAGCTAGTTTTGTTAAATAATTCTCCTGAATACAACTCGATCTTTCATATGGTATATGTATACGCAGTATATCCACATCCCCGTCCGCCCACTTTATTGGTAATCTAAACTGCAATGTAAAATTTGAATCTTTTAGTGCTCCAATACGTAATATAGTACACTTATCGTAATTCGATTTTAGTCCAGATATGTTTGAAAAGGTATCAAGATCCTTTAGGAGGCTATTTAATGTTTCCAACTGTGGTTGCAAAAGGAAACATGAGTCATCGGCATACATAGATACCTTTGTTTGTAAGCCATGGATTTCCAGGCCCTTAATGTTGTTGTTAGTT
>JACXGM010021146.1:0-17407 GCA_016801145.1 Umbra pygmaea
ACAATTTGAACCTCTAAATACCAAGGACTGCTAAAATGCTAAAAGTTGGTCTGTCCTTTCAGCAGAAAAAGCTGAACCAAAAATGATTTTCTAGCATCATTATAATCCAAATACATTTTAGAACTTCGGATGTGGTGAATGCAATCTGTTTTCCACAACCAGATGAATGGCACTATACATCAGGTCTTCCTTCGGTAGGATAGGAACCGAAGGAAGCCTTTAATTATAGTAAAAGACAAACATGTAGTTAAAGCATGGTAGATCACAATTAATTATTAATATGAGCTTGTACATGAATGTATGCTTCAGTTGAGGACGTAGTATTAAGTAAACATACTACTACATGTCAAATTTTATCTTTAACAATGTGTATTGTATGCCATACCTTTCCTTTTATATGTACATTTTAGTAATAAACAGCATTTGTAAATATAGTTTGTAACATGTGACTCATCTTAAAGACAGACTAATGTGCTGACAGAAGGTCCTCAAATAGATAAGCAGACAACTAAGTGGAAGACAACAGCATCACAACAGTGGTTGATAACTCCTGCAACAGCATGCTTGTTGTTAGGTACATTATAACAGTCTAAAATAATGTATTTAGAATTCTTTGAGGAAAAATATTACATAGTTATTGCTCCAATATTGAACCTGGTGCTTTATACAATACATTTGGCTGCAGAACTGAAGATCGGTCAGAGCACAGCCTCATTTCCTGAAAACACACAGGTTGGTTGAACACATTGCAAACTTAAAAGCCTGTCTTGGTTTTAAGCCCACTCAACATGACAAGGTGCAGGCCCAGAGTGTCCACAAGACTGGACAGAAATGGCAAAGAAACAAATAAAATAACACCACACACACTAAACACACAACACATGCTGCATTTCTTTAATAAAAAGCAGGCTCTGGCATCAAAATGACATTTTTATTATCAGAAAAAGGAATACAACCACTATCTACACTGCTCAAAACAAAAAGGGAACACTAAGATAACACATCCTAGATCAGAATGAATGAACTAATTGTATGAAATACTTTCGTCTTTACATAGTTGAACGTGCTGACAACAAAATCTTTAAAAAAAATTACCAATGGAAATCAAATTCATCAACTCATGGAGGTCTGGATATGGAGTCACACTCAAAATCAAAGTGGAAAACCACACTACAGGCTGATCCAACTTTGATGTAATGTCCTTAAAACAAGTCAAAATTAGGCTCAGTAGTGCGTGTGGCCAGTATGACCTCGCTACAATGCCTGGGCATGCTCCTGATGAGGTGGCGGATGGTCTCCTGAGGGATGTCTTCTAAGACCTTGACTAAAGCATCCGCCAACTCCTGGACAGTTTGTGGTCAACGTGGCATTGGTGGATGGAGCGAGACATGATGTCCCAGATGTGCTCAATCGGATTCAGGTCTGGGGAACGGGCGGGCCAGTCTATAGAATCAATGCCTTCCACTTGCAGGAACTGCTGACACTCCAGCCACATGAGGTCTAGCATTGTCTTGCATTAGGAGGAACCAAGGGCCAACCGCACCAGCATATCGTCTCACAAGGGGTCTGAGGATCTCATCTCGGTACCTAATGGTAGTCAGGCTACCTCTGGCGAGCACATGGAGGGCTGTGCGGCCCCCCAGAGAAATGCCACCCCACACCATTACTGACCCACCGCCAAAGTGGGCATGCTGGAGGATGTTGCAGGCAGGAGAACGTTCTCCACGGCGTCTCCAGACTCTGTCACTTCTGTCACATGTGCTCAGTGTGAACCTGCTTTCATCTGTGAAGAGCACAGGGTGCCAGTGGCGAATTCGCCAATCTTGGAGTTCTCTGGGAAATGCCAAACGGGTAACGGGTGCAGTTTTCCATACGGCAGGTGTCGAGGGCTGGTGCTCTGTGCGCACGAGGAACAGGAGGTGACGTACCGCTTGACGTCTTGTGCCAGGCAGTCCCACCAGTACTTGCTACGAAGCACCTCTAGAGTCCGCTGGACCCCGGTGTGCCCCGCTGTGAGTAGAGTGTGCGCCCACACCAATAGACGGTCCCTGTACTCAGGGGGAACATACAAACGATCACAAGGACAGGTTGGTGGTATGGTTTGTGTTACCTGTCCTCGTCGTATGTCCTCGTCAATTCCCCAGAGGATCGGGGCCACGACACGCGCCGACGGAACGATGGAGACCTCCTCCGTGTTCGCCTTGGTGTTCTTGGAACCGGGCCGATACGTGATGGTGTAATCGAATCTGGTCAAGAACAATGCCCATCTTGCCTGGCGAGAATTCAGTCTCTGGGCTGCCTTGAGGTACTCAAGGTTCCGGTGGTCGGTCCAGATGATGAACTTATGCTTTTCCCCCTCTAACCAGTGTCTCCACTGGTTCAACGCCTCCACCACCGCCAGGAGCTCCTTGTCCCCCACGTCGTAGTTCCGCTCGGCAGGACAGAGCTTCCTGGAAAAGAAGGCGCACGGAAAGTGTTTAGACGGGCAGCCCTGACGCTGGGATAGAACAGCCCCCACGCCAACCTCGGAGGCATCCACCTCCACTACAAAAGGAAGGTCAGGGTCCGGGTGTCGCAACACAGGTGCTGTGGTAAACCGGGTCTTCAAAGCGAAGAAAGTGCTGTCAGCTGCCTTGGTCCATACCAGGCGGTGGGGTCCGCCCTTCAGTAAGGCGGTCAGGGGCGCAGCAACGGACCCAAAGGTGCGGATGAACCGCCTGTAATAATTGGCAAAACCCAGAAAACGCTGGAGGTCCTTGACCAACGTTAGAACGGGCCAGGACCGAACTGCCTCCACCTTGTCGCTCTCCATCTCCAGTCCGGTGTCGGTGATCCTATACCCCAAGAAAGAGACAGAGGAACGGTGAAAAACACACTTCTCCGCTTTAGCGTACAGGTGGTGTTTGAGCAGCCGGCGCAGAACCTCTCGGACATGGAGAACATGCAAAGCATAGGTGGGGGAATATATCAGGATGTCGTTGATATAGACTGCCACATATCTATGCAGGAGATCCCGAAAGACCTCATTGATAAATGCTTGGAATACTGAGGGGGCGTTCATGAGGCCATGCGGCATCACCAAGTACTCATAATGTCCCGAGGTGGTACTAAAGGCCGTTTTCCATTCATCCCCCTCCGCACTACGAAGGTCCAGTTTGGTGAAATAGGTAGCCCCCCTCATCTGTTCCACCGTGGCATGTAAAATGGGGAGTGGGTACCTGAATCTCACAGTGCTGCTGTTGAGGTTTCTGTAGTCTACACACGGTCGTAGTCCTCCATCCTTCTTTTTCACGAAGAATACCCCAGAAGAGACCGGGGAGGTGGAAGATCGAATGTGCCCCTGCGCCAAACTCTCCCGCACGTAGGTCTCCATGGCTTCCGTCTCCGCCACAGATAGTGGATAGACCCGGCTGTGGGGTAGCGGAGCACCCGAAAGCAGGTCGATGGCACAGTCCCCGGGACGGTGAGGCGAGAGACAGGTGGCCTTGGTTTCCGAGAACACTTCACTTAGGTCCAGTTAATCTGATGGCACGACCGCGGATAAATGGATGATGATCAAGCTTAACCGGTCCAGGGTGGCGTTCTCGTCCCAGCAGGCCAGCTCTGTCTTGACCTCCTCTCTCAGACCCTCCCGAAAGAGAGAGAGAAGGGCGGTCTCGTTCCACCCGCTAGCCGCTGATAGGGTGCGGAACTCCAGGGCATACTCTGCTGTAGTGCGGTTGCCCTGGCGAATATGTAGCAGCCGGTCCCCTCGCTCTCTTCCCTGTGGTGCATGGTCAAAAACAGCTTTGAACAGCTCCACGAAACCCTCGTAATCATCAAGAATGTCCTCCTCACTCTCCATACGGCCATAGCCCACTCAGGAGCTCTTCCTGTAAGCAGCGAAATGACAGTGGCGATTTTTGCCCGATCAGATCTCCGCCCACCTGCTCTGTGGGTAAAGTACAACCCGCATTAGAGGAGGAACCCCCGGCATCTCTCCGGGTGGCCGTCGTAGCGTTCCGGAAGGCAAACCTCCATAGGGCCAGAAGCGCTCGCAGGAGGAGAAGGCTGGCTCTCGGGAGGAGAAGGAGCTGAGGTAGGTGAGGATGGCGGATCTAGTCGCCTCAAACACTGGAGGACCTCTTCCATGGCGACCTCCAGGTTCGCCAGCTGATTGTGGTGCTGGTGCAGGACCCGATCGCATTCCTCCATTGCTCCTTGAAGTCCTCCGGTATTCGCTGACTCCATGTTCAAGGCTGATTATTCTGTCACGGTTCGTCAAGGAAATAGGAGGCAATTGCTGAATAACGGAGGAATTTATTGCAAACGTAAATAAGCACTATGAACACAAGGATAGCAAGCATAGCCGTAAACAGAAACAATAATCAGCAATGCTTAACAGAGAACATATGGGTTAAATACCCACACGATAATGACATGAACAGGTGCACCTGTGTGCGCCTCAAGCCCCATAGAGAAGGCTAGCAATCCCGTCTAGGGGTGAAATGACAACATAGAGAGGGATAGACCTCAGAGTCAATATTCAGGGGAGTCCGAGCGTTGGGTCCGAGAGCGTGAGGACGAAACCCTTACAGTGAAGAAGAAAGACGGGGGTCTACAGCCCTGCATTGACTATCGCGCACTCAATAAGATCACCGTCAAGTACAGGTACCCTCTGCTCATAATTCACTCTGCAGTAGAGGCTATGCATGTGTACAGTGGGGGCGGTGCTTCATCATGGGCCCTTTGCTACCAAGTAATTCAAAATAAACACATTAAAAAAATCTATTAAATATCTGATGAATGTATATGTTAAAATCTGTTACTTGTTGAGCCAAGTAAGCAAAACACAAAGAAAAGCCATATTTTTTTACAAGATTGTATTGATGAACAAAGAAAACAGTTTGCCCCTGGTTCTAATTCCCCAACCTCCAAGGTGAAAGATTGGACATACTGACTGTGGGCAAGACACAGTCAAAAGGTAGAAACCCTAGTTCGAGACTGATCCCTATTCCTGATGTCCAAGGCCCGCCATAGACTAGAGACAGCAGTCACACATGCACTCTCAGACTACATCGTTGGGATACTTCAAGCAAAGTTTCATGTTGAGTTGAGCCTCTAATGTTTTAAAAATAGCGATTTTGATGCTATCATAGTAGTGCCCCTATCACTCCCATTCAAAAGGCGATTTGACCGAAACCAAAAATATGGAATATCTCAAAAGTGGCATTTCCGTTCCAATCATGCTTTGAAACAAAAGTTTGACTTGGGTACATCGAGAGAGAGAGAGAGAGAGAGAGAGAGAGAGAGAGAGAGAGAGAGAGAGAGAGAGAGAGTGAGGAGCGGTGGTTCAGTAGTCTCCAGCATACTGTCAGAGTAGTAATAGTACTTTTCTGAAGTACTCTCAGTTCACAAGTTTTAGGAAGGCCCTACCTAAGACCAAAATGATCAGGTAAAAGAAGTTCATATCTTACCAAAGCCATGATTGCTATTTTCTTTACTCTTTCTATTTCTTTCATAGTTAACTGTTAAGATATGAACTCCCTTTACTTGATCATTTTGGTCTAAGTAGGGACTTCCCAAAACTCAGAGTACTTCAGAAAATTAATTTTACCCCGTACCAAAGTCACCAGTGATGGTGTTCACACACATTTCTTGTAAATGACTTCAGTCCAACGTAACAGATGCAACCTACTGTCAGCCACCCTGGAAGGTTCACAACTGTTGGACCCTTTTCTACAACTACAGGAGTGGCTAAAGTAACTACAGGCAAATGCAAAAGAAGTTATTTGTTTTTTTTCTTCTCAATACAAGTAGGGGCATGCCTGATTATTGCTGAATGGAATGTGGTGTTAGCTTGTTGTGAATATTGAGTACCAGTTGTACTTCCAACAGCACAACCTAACAATGGCTGGACAAACTTCTGAATATTCCTTCAAAATAAAAGCATCTTACAAAGATTTAGGAATAGACGGTTGGTTGGTTATTTTTTTAATTTAATCCCCAAACACAGTAATGTAATCTGATTACTTTACTTTTAGATTACTTTATAAAGATAGATTATAATCAGTTGAATGGCATATCAGGAAGTTTGTTTACCTAACCTGGTTTAAGACTAAATAGAAAACCAAATACTGTGGCCCCCAGTTATTGCAATAGGATATACAGTAGAAAATAAATAGAAAGATCACACCAATGTATTTCAATAAGGGCATTATAGGTGGACCGATGGCAAGTAATATAGTTTACCTAAGGAAAGAAAGATATTGTGGGTCCAATAGTGGCAGTAGATACGGTAATATTATGTACAATATTATGTACTCATTTTTATTTATTGTTTGACAAATGCATATAGCACATTTGGTAATTTACCACCAAAAACTGCAGTTTGGGAACGATGAACCAATTAGGCAATTCACTTATCATGGTGACTAGATGACAGAGATTTAATTTAACACAATTTACATACAGTGGCTATTTATTATATCTCAAGCTGTGATACAGAATGCCTTACATTTTTGATACATTTTTCAATAGACAATCGACTACTCCCAAATGTAAAATATCCATAAGTAATCCCCAAATCTTTTCAAATCAAATCAATATATAAGCCAGTAACATACTATAACTGATTACCTCCCCAACCCTGGGAATAGAATAATTTATTTATAGCACTCTACTCCAGTATGCTACGTCTTCAGAAAGGTATTTTATTTTGAAGGTTTAAACAGGAATTTGCACTTTTGTTTATGCTGATGATGTTACACAGTGTAGCCAAACATTTTCTATAGCATTTGCCTTACTTTTCCTGGTTTAACTTACTGAGAAAGACATCTCAGTTTCAGACACATTTTTAACCAAGTTGTGACTTGGGGATTTCAGGTCACATAGCTATATTGTTGATAGCTATAGTTTATCAAAACAAATACTTTTTAGATAAACTGTTACAATGGGAAAACTGTTGTTATTTTTTATGCTTTCTATTTTTCTTTTGGATGTGACATCTCAAACCCAAGGTAAACACAACTTAATAATATTGATAGCATTTTATCATTAAATAATCATTCTGTAAAGATTTGTAAACTTAAATGACAGATTACAATTATTTTGGAAGTGTTGTGTAGGGTATACATATTTGTTAAGATTATTTTAATTATAATTGGGGATGTATACAGTTTCATTTATAACATTATATTTTTAATTACCATGTACATATATGGACCATAAACCAATAAGTGACCACTTTATCACTCCTGACTCACTGGTCCTGCGTTCTACAGTTCTAAACTTAAACACACCTTAAACCAACACCTGAAAACTTTCCATGTTAGCAATCTGACTCATTAAATGGAGATTTGAAGTTATCACACTTTTCAAAAGCCATGGCAGCCAAGCCATGTAGATGCTTTATTTTGGGATGGAGGGAGAATGCTGTTCAAATTCATTTAGTGTTTTTTATTGCTTTTGTATATAAATCATTGGTTTTACATTTCTTTACCTCTCAGGTTATGCACCTGCTTGATTTAAAACATAAATATTGCTAAAGAGAAACAAAACTTGTTACTTAGATTAAGTGTTGGTCCAGGGTCACTCATTACTGTTTAGTTTATTTGGATTAATATTAGATATTACACACGCAACATCAAACACTAATCCATATAAAAAGGAGCTATAATGGCGAGACGCAAAGATACAACAAAGCATATTCATGAAATGTAAATACTTTATATTCATATTCATACATTAGCATTAAAGATTATATTTGTAGAATTTGAGCCGTAACAAAAAAAAGATATTCTCCTTCAAGTGACCAGCTTACAAAAGCTGTAAAAACGGTATATCTTGATATTTTTGAAATCCCAAAAAGTGATTAATATTGCATAATGATTCCCTACAGTATGAAGTCCTTACAGGCCAGTGACACACACTGCCATGGCAACTCGATATGTCTTAATTGCAATTCCTGTTCAAATGGCAAATAATCACTGCATAGTGTGGGATTCATTGTCCCATCTAAATCACTCTTTCATCATAAAAAAATGTAAACCATACTGTTTGTACAGCTCCTTTAAGATAGTCACTGAAAGAGAAAGTAGTTCCCTACCAAATGTGCAAAATTTACACAGTGCCCTAGAAGTTTAGCTTTTTTAATTTGCACAACAGCTACAGGCAAATGCAAAAGAAGTTATTTGTTTTTTTTTCTTCTCAATACAAGTAGGGGCATGCCTGATTATTGCTGAATGGAATGTGGTGTTAGCTTGTTGTGAATATTGAGTACCAGTTGTTATGGCTGGACAAACTTCTGAATATTCCTTCAAAATAAAAGCATCTTAGAAAGATTTAGGAATAGACAGGGTTGGTTGGTTTTATTAAAATGTATACCCAAACACAGTAACGAAATCTGATTACTTTCCTTTACTTTTAGATTACTTTAAAAAGATAGGTTATAATCAGTTGAATGGCATATCAGGAAGTTTGTTTACATAACCTGGTTTAAGACTAAATAGAAAACCAAATACTGTGGCCCCCAGTTATTGCAATAGGATATACAGTAGAAAATAAATACAAAGATCACACCAATGTTTGTCAATAAGAGCATTATAGGTGGACCGATGGCATGTAATATAGTTTACCAAAAGAAAAGAAAGATATTGTGGGTCCAATAGTGGCAGTAGATATGGTAATATTATGTACAATATTATGTACTCATTTCTATTTATTGTTTGACAAATGCATATAGCACATTTGGTAATTTACCACCAAAAACTGCAGTTTGGGCACCATGAACCAATTATGCAATTCACTTATCATGGTGACTAGATGACAGAGATTTAACTTAACACAATTTACATACAGTGGCTATTTATTATATCTCAAGCTGTTATACAGAACGCCTTTCATTTTTAAAAAAATTCAATAGACAATGGACTACTCCCAAATGTAAAAATATCCATAAGTAATCCTCAAATCT
Organism: Umbra pygmaea; assembly: GCA_016801145.1. Classification (NCBI taxonomy): domain Eukaryota; kingdom Metazoa; phylum Chordata; class Actinopteri; order Esociformes; family Umbridae; genus Umbra; species Umbra pygmaea. The sequence goes on from JACXGM010021146.1 coordinate 8,954, forward strand.
TTTCATATCAAATCAATTATTATGCCAGTAACATAATGTAACTGATTAATCAGTTACTCCTTAACCCTGGGAATAGAATTCTTTATTTATAGCACTCTACTCCAGTATGCTACGTCTTAAAAACCTTAGAAAGGTATTTTATTTTGAAGGTTTAAACAAGAATTTGCATTGTTGTTTATGCTGATGATGTTACACAGTGTAGCCAAACATTTTCTATAGCCTTTGCCTTACTTTTCCTGGTTTAACTTACTGAGAAAGAAATCTCAGTTTCAGACACATTTTTAACCAAGTTGTGACTTGGGGATTTCCAGTCACATAGCTATATTGTTGATAGCTATAGTTTATTAAAACAAATAATTTTTAGATAAACTGTGACAATGGGAAAACTGTTGTTATTTTTTATGCTTTCTATTTTTCTTCTGGATGTTACATCTCAACCCCAAGGTAAAGACAACTTAATATTATTGATAGCATTTTATCATTAAATAATCATTCTGAAAAGATCTGTAAACTTAAATGACAATTTACAATTATTTTGGTGTTTAAGTGTTGTGTAGGGTATAAATATTTGTTAAGATTATTTTAATTATAATTGGGGATGTATGCAGTTTTCATTTTTTCATTGCTTTTGTATATAAATCAGTATAGTTCCCTACCAAATGTGCAAAATGTACACAGTGCCCTAGAAGTTCAGCTTTTTTAATTTGCACAACAGCTCCAGAGATCTTCCAGAATGTTTTGACCCCCCACACCCTTATGTCCTTTCTCCACTTTCCCCAGAGAAAAAAGTCAAGAAATCAAAGACAACCAACAACACTGAAGTAAATCACAAGACATTTAAAGGAGTAGTCATCCAGTTAAAGCCTTCTTTTCAACTTAATACTGGACAACAAACACAACAAGCACCCCATTCTTCTCCCCCCCAAACCCCATTCCTCCCTACACATCCAGCCTTGCGGTTGTTAAGCACCGACACATCGGCCTACTTTACAGGCTCCCTGAGTATGCTGGTCATCCCTGGAATCTATGTGTTGGCTGTTGCCGTGGGGATCCCGGCCAACGCTGCCATCTTGGCCACTCTGGCCACCAAAGTCAGGACTGTGTCATCCGCCATCCTCTACTGCAGCCTGGCAGTCTCTGACATATTCCTTCTCATCTCCCTCATATTCAAGGCCCATTACCATCTCCATGGCAACAATTGGGTGCTTGGTGAAATTTCCTGCCGCATTGTAACAGCCTGTTTCTACGGCAACCTCTACTGTTCAGCACACACGCTAGCCTGCATTAGCATCAACCGCTACCTAGCTGTGGTGCATCCATTTTTTTACAAGAGCCTCCCCAAGAGGGCATGTGCCGCCTGGGCCACCCTGGCCATGTGGGGGGTGTTTTGGGCAGGCTTTATACCTGAGGTCCTGGTACGACAGAGCTATCTTCTCCCCCAGCTAGGCATCACCACCTGCCATGATGTCCTCCCCCTGGATGACAGCTCCCATGCTCCCATGATCTACTACAAGCTGGGCTTGACCTTTCTGGGTCTAACGGCTCCCCTGGTGGTCACAGCTGTGTTCTATGTCCGGATCGTCTGGGAACTCAACCGCTCACATCACGACTGGGCCCTGTACGTCAAAGCTAGCTCACTGGTGTTTGTTATCTTTGTGGTGTGTTTTGGACCTGCTGGGATGATCCACGTCATGCACTACATGCGTTTGTTTGCTAGTGGTGAGGATAGCTTCTATGGCTACTTCAACGGGGCTGTGTGTCTGTGCTGTTTGCATGCCTGCCTGGATCCATTTCTGTTCCAGCTCATGTCGAAGACAGCAGGGTCCAAAGTCTTCATGACCTTCAAGGAGAAGTCTCTGAGCATCTCCACCTGAATCTTACTGCAGGTTCAAATCTATAGGAAATAAACTTAAAAAGAAAAGCCCTGCCCATCTACTACAGTATGTACGGTGGCAGCATGTCCTTTGGGCATTAGGTCTGTTATTGATAAAATATGAAATATTCATAATTGTTTAACAATAATGTTCAGATGACAGAGGCAGTAATATATGTATAACTTGCAGACCTACAATAAAAAGATGAATCGCTGTGTGGCTGCAAAAATATAGATAATCTAATTAAGCAATACAGCTAGACAAACGCTACAGTGCCATGGATTCAGACACACAACCTTGGCTGGTTGAACAAATTGGCATATCAAATAGAATTGTGAAATTCTATGGAACCTTTTAGCTGGCATTTTGCGGACATTGAAAACACAAAGATAGTGCAATTAATGAAATCGTACTAAAATAATTGCAAATCCGAACAAACACATACTATAAACTTACCACATTGCTAGTAATTAACTCAATTCATTAGATTGATTGTTTCGAGAAACCTTATTTGCCGCATATTTTGATGAGTTACAAGCATTTTCTGTGCTACAGTGTGGACACAGGACCAACTCCATTGTATCTTGTGTAAAGAGCGATTTTGTGGCCAAAACCTGTGGGAAAAGATATACTAAGTATATAGGGCCCTAATGTGTGGAAGGGCCCTCAGAGAATACCTATGTACAGGACCCAGACTCATGTTACACCACTGTCAGTGGATAGAGTTGCTAGGCATAACTTTAAATGACCAAATTGTTGTCAGTGTGTAATAGTCAACTAGTTTAACCAGTTGGATATCCTTTTGTTGTAGTGGTTTTTTTTACAGTAAACAGTAATACATGCAAGAAATAACTATTATAGAAATGTTTAATTGGTATTCTAAAAGTAAATGGAATGTCTTTTCATTTAACAATATCTGGAAATGTGTCACAGGTGTGAATGTCATGTTTACTATTTTTGAGAAGCTCATAATAATCTATTGAAGATTAAATCATTTATTTGCAGATTGAAGGTATGAAAGTAACCATTATTAACAAACTATGAATGTATAATGTTTTGAAGAGCCTGGTTCTGCACCAAATTGTAAGCTCAAGAATGTTTAGAATTGGGGGTGGTGTGTCAATCATTGTCTCTGTTCTTTTTATCAGTAGCTATGCTATAGGGGAATGGGTCAACAAGAGCAGTTGGCTTGAGGGCTCACATCTGGCCATTAGATAAGGGTTGATCAGTTAGCCGGGGGGTTACAGGAAGAAGGCCATAATTAGGTCCTGGTCAGGCTTTATATAAGCCTTGTTCAGCATAGGTCGAGAGGGTCACTTTGAACAAAGGAGAGTTTTATTGTCTTAGACTTTAAGGCACCGGGATGGGCAGTGGAAGTGTAACTATTTGGTTGAAGGAATTAGCGAATCAGGAAAGAGGGGAGGTGTCAGGTTTAGAATATAATGCTGTGTAAAGATGTATTGAGTTGTCTTTGTCCTATGCTACCATGGATTAAACACCGGCACTGTTTCGTGAGAAATAGTATCTAATTTGCTCTTTTTACAATGCTCATGTCTTTCTTTGATTAATAATTAGATACTTTAATGTTAGCCCTCTGTCTTCTAGTGTTGTTTGACAAAATTTGCCAGCTATCATCGATGTTATAAAAAAGGCACTTTGCATAGATTATTTTATATTTTTGCTAAGAAAAAGCTGATCTATAATAACCTTGATATTTGTTGAAGGTTACTATTCCTCATGGATTTTGTCCAAGTTTTAGTTTTGGTCAATGGGCCCAGAGTTGTCATGTTGATATTTTATGTTGCATAATTCTGTTCAGGTAATATTAGTGTCCAAGGCTTGGAACCCCATCTAATAGTGGATGTACTGTATCCACCACTCCCATGAGTCAGCCAATCAGGAGTCGCTTTTGTCCATATCAGTGTTTCCTGGATGCCTAAACCTCATGCCTAAATAAATGCATTTTTATTATTTTTACGTCTTTCTTTTGATCAATCACCTCAGATCTTTTCACATTTCCAAACAAATCTTATTAGTCAATAATATTGATCCTGTGGAAATGGCTGATTATCACCACACCCTGTCTACTAATAATGATTTGACAGAAGATGCCACCATAATGTTGCATGACAGCTGGAGTCTAGCTGGACTTTCCCAGGCTTCAACCATTCACAAAAGATCTTTTCACATCTATTGTCTTGATCCATTGTACATGTAGCCCTGATGGTAAGAAGATGCAATTTCTTTCTATTGAAAACAAGCTCTGTTGGTCAATGTTTGCATCTTTTAGTATCTGCTTTAGAGTGAATGTTTGAATATAACATACAGTATAGTTATATAACTGGAGTCATAAAACAAAAACAGTACTTTTTTCCATTTTGTTTATTTTTATATGCAATGGCAGATCTAGGTTGTGAAAATAAAAATAATCTACTATAAGTTACTTCACGTTTTACTATGTACTGCATTTCATCGTAATATCACATCCTAAACATCCCAGCAAAAGGCACATTTTTGGTTGAAAATTTGTTCTTGTCATTTTTGGAAAAAGAAAATCCGTTTTTTTGTGTGGACAAATACATTGAGTGAATTTTATTGTTTTTTTTTTGGAGAAAATAATGGGTTGTCTTAGCCACATTTCCAATATTGAAAAGTTTGGAAAAAATTGTTTTAAGATTTTCATGAGAATAGGACTGTTCTGGAGAGAGACAAAGTCCCAATTCCAATTCTACCACTGAAATCTACACCCTGTTCAGTTGTTAAGATCTGAGAGCCTTTGACAGTTGTAATCAGTCTGGTAATATATCATATATAATCAGTCTGGTTCCACCTTACATAGCCCAAGTGAAACAGTCACCATATTATATCATTTATCTCCCGTTCTAAACCAATGACTCGGGTTGCGGTGGGGCGGTGCTGATCTCCGCAATTTGAAGCCTTCAGTTCATATTGATGAATAAAATTATTATTTTACAGTACAGTAGTTATTTGTAAAAAAAACGTTTAAACAGTACTTTTATTTGTTAAACAAATGCTTGGGCCTGTAAAAATGTCTTGTTCTTTGTTTTCAATGTATTATGGAGTATTTCAAAATAAAGGTTACTACTTCACGGATTTCGCCTATCACGGGTTCTTTTTGGAACGTAACCCCCGCGAAAAACGAGGGTTCACTGTATCTCATATTTCTACAAGTGCACTGCGACAAAGCAAACATCCTGAAAAAGGTGAACGAACACTGCCATCTTCTGCCCATGTTGATAAATGGCACCAATTCAATGTTTGTCATAAAAGCACAGAGGATAAACCTTTTTACTGCATACAAAATCCTGATGGAACCTACCTCCTGAAACATGTAGATCTTCTACTTTAACATCATTTACGTGCTCCTGTTAACCTCCCTTCAAACCTCCCTATCAAATAACTGGTGGACACAGTAATATTTCTGTAGTGAAATGAGGTTCATTGGATTAACTGAAAATATGCAATATGAATATGAATATGCAAAATGAATATGAATATCTCTCATTCTTTCGAATGGTGATGCAATTTTCAATAGAGAAATGATTGGTAAGTTGGCAGTGCTTTTATTCAAGTACATCTGTTAATCTGCAAGGTAGATAATTTGATTTATCTATCCCAAATATCGGTGAGCTTTATGCCAATTTGCGGTGCCTCTTGCTGGAGGTCTGGGGAAAGCCGTAGAATCTGTATTCAGACTCGAACCTCTGACTATAATGACATAGACTGTCCTGCAATGCAGTAACTTAGCCCATTACACCACACAGACCCCCAATTAATTCTGATTCGAGTTAAGAACAATTCTTAGGTTGAGGTGTCTTGCCTTGAGTCCCTTGTAGTTACCATACATTACCATTTACATTTTAAAATTAAAATGCTAGTTTTTAATTACGTTGTGGAAGTGGTCTATTTGGGAAAGACAACAGAAAACAACTTGCTATTGGCAGAGAGGTTTGGAGCTCTTTGTTATTGTTCTATTAACGTATTTACCAGTTAGTAATATTAACAAGTAAACCAAATGTCTTTCAATTCAATGCTGCTTGGAAATTGTGTAGAATCTAATTTGAAGTTTCACCAATTATAAAATAACACTGATTAAAGATGCAGTAGGAAGGATTATTTCATTGTAAATAAAATTATTTGTCTATATAAACATGGTGTCTTAAAGATACTGTCTGTGATGTTTGTAATTGCAAAACAATTTTTATTCCCCCCATTTTATTACGGATGTGTATTATATTGTCTATATGCACCATCTAAGTAGAATCATTGTCTTACCATAGTTAGCTTGAAACCTGAGTGTTTCTTGGCTATTGCAGGCATTTCCTTACCAAGTGTCAGGCAGGGAATTCCCAACAAATGTGTGACGTATGGTTTGCTAACGTAGAGCAAGTCCCATTGACAAAGCTGTCAATCAAACCTGAGCTATAATGGGGACATCTAATGAGTTTGCAGAGTGAACACAACCTCTAAACACAGGAGAACAAGAGAAGAAATATTAACTTAGACACTTCAGAGAAATAAATAAACCGTTTTAGCTCTAGGGCGCCTAAATTCACATTCTTTATAACCTGGAGGCCTAAAAAGTAAATTGCGAAAAGCATCTTTAAGTTAAATGAGGCCCTGTGACAGATAGTTAGCACCACAGACACCTCCCTGCCCCTGGAATCTCGCTCTGAAAAATGTGACTTGGGTAGCGACAATGCAGGAAATCCTGTTCCAGCCAATCTTTAGTCAATCACCGTTGGTGAGGCAGGCCTTGTTTCCATTTGTAATACTGTCCCGTAACACAAAAGCTACAGTGGCTGCTAGAGATGACAACAAAAAGCCATTTCCTCCATTGTGTAACACAGCATAGACATCAAAAACTGAGAAACAAAGAAAGATTTCGGAGAGTAGAGCTCTTCATAAAAAAGAGCTGGATAAAGCAAGTGTGAAAACAAGATGGCAGTGTATGCACAACGCCAATCTTTGAATCTCCCTAGATTTAGTACATTTGTAGTTTTAGTTTACAGTCTGTTCACTCAGTTCAGCCTTGCAAATATTTCATACAAAATGAAAACAAATAAACATTTGTCCAGCAGCATTTCCAAGGTTGAAAGAACTAAGAGCATTGAAAGTGATGAAGGTTGATTTAGCGCTTTTTCTTCAGGACAGCTTCATTTTTCAACTATTTTTTGTAACCAGCTGTAAACCTGAATAGGTACAGTGAAGCGCTAACTAGGCCGGTTAGCATGATGCAGACTGTATATTGTTTGTGTATAGTGCGTGATGATTTGAACGAAAAATTTAAATGTATGGATGACAGAATATTGTGCCACCTGGACATGCCTGGATTACCCAATGGGCATTATGGGCACGGGCCCAGGGGCCCATGCGCACTTGGGGCCCAAGCAAAGAAAAAAAACAAACATTTCAGATAATGACACCATGTATAACCGGAGAAAAGGCATGCTGATATTTGTATTCATTTAAATAGAATTATATAATTGGTCAAGCGCAGGTATGAAAAGCACTGACGTAACAACCCACCCCTGCGCAGCCTTCAAATAACCCTGCGCTGAATTGAGCGAACTGTGGAATCTGAAATTAGAAGTCAAGAAAATGAGTGAGAGAAGCAGTTGTACTAAACGCAAACGAAAAAGAGAAAATAAAGACACCTCCCTCTCCTTAAGACAGGTTCCATCTATCAAAACATTCTTCAAAAGTAGCCAGGCCCAGTAGGACAATCGGGGTGCGGAATGTGTGGTAGATCATGACGAGCAAGCTAACCAGGGACTGGAGGAGGCTAGTGTTAGCAGCGCAGCACAACCTGCTAGCTGTACCGGTAGCAGCAGCAGCGAGCAGTGGTTTAATCAGGTGTCTGACCCGACATTGTGGGGGGCAATCGACGAGGATGCTCGTGCTGTTCTTATCGGTCGTGGACCTGCTGCCTTTCATAATAGAAAGAGCCAATATCTAGCCTCAACTTGTGATGGGGGTTTAAATGGAAAGGTGCGCTCCCTTACTAATGATCAGCTCTGCTGTCAACTGCCAAATAGGGAAAACTTTTGCTTTGTATGCTTTTTCCTACCAAGAAAAATAAATTTGTTAGTGTTTTTTCTGACTGGAAACACCCCGAACGTGTGCGTGAGCATGAGAAAAGAACAGAGCATTGTAATTGAATGTTAGCATTGCTTCGGCGCTCATCTGTCACTGGGAGCAGGACTGTGAACGCTAAACTACTGCAGCAGCTAGATGGGGAGAAACAGTATTGGCGGGAGATGCTCAAGCGGGATGTGGCTGTCATAAAGTTAAATGAAATATAGTCCATCCATCCATCCATTTTCGTCCGCTTATCCGAGATCGGGTCGTGGGGGCAGCAGCTCCAGCAGGGGACCCCAAACGTCCTTTTCCCAAGCCACATTAACCAGCTCCGACTGGGGGATCCCGAGGCGTTCCCAGGCCAGGTTGGAGATATAATCCCGCCACCTAGTCCTGGGTCTTCCCCGAGGCCTCCTCCCAGCTGGACGTGCCTGGAACACCTCCCTAGGGAGGCGCCCAGGGGGCATCCTTACCAGAT
>JACXGM010021147.1:6062-17508 GCA_016801145.1 Umbra pygmaea
TTCCCACTGAGGTGCCTTGATACAGCACACTGGGAACAGCCTATTTGTTCAGAAATTTCTTTCTGTGTCTTACCCTCTTGCTTGAGGGTGTCAATGATGGCCTTCTGGACAGCAGTCAGGTCGGCAGTCTTACCCATGATTGCGGTTTTGAGTAATGAAACAGGCTGGGAGTTTTTAAAAGCCTCAGGAATCTTTTGCATGTGTTTAGAGTTAATTAGTTGATTCAAATGATTAGGTTAATAGCTCGTTTAGAGACACTTTTCATGATATGCTAATTCTTTGAGATATGAATTTTGGGTTTTCATGAGCTTTATGCCAAAGTCATCAGTATTAAAACAATACATGACCTGAAATATTTCAGTTGGTGTGCAATGAATCTAAAATACATGAAAGTTTAATTTTTATCATTACATTATGGAAAATAATGAACTTTATCACAATATGCTAATTTCTTGAGAAGGACCTGTATAGCTTCAGATCATTGTCTAAGCCATTGAAGTAAGGTAATTACTTTCAAGCCTTAATTTACAAATATAATTAATTTGATAATTATGTACATGCATGAATTGTTTATTATCACATTCACAGTAAATTATCCAGTGTTAATTGACAACACAGGAGTGAAAAAACATTTAGTTTAACACTACCCAGTGTTATCACTAAACACTGGTTCAGTGTCTATATGAGTCCACACTGATAGTCTTAATTTAACACCGGAGAATTTGCTGTGTACAGCTTTCTGTATATCCACACTGGTGCAGGTGAGCATTTGGCTATATATTTTTGCATTGCAGCTCATATGAGTGATACTATTTTCAAATAGTATTTCCGGTAAAATGAGAAATAGTATCTTGGTCAAATGTATTTCTGGAGGCATTAACTCATGTGGCTATGAATGCATCTTGATCCGTTGATTTTGTTTAATTTGCTAAAAATGTTCAATAGGGCTTGTTAATATAGCTGTTTTAAAAGCAATCAAATTATCATTTAAAAATGTAATGTGTTGCAGTTTATGATTATGATTGTTCATTTTAACATGATAGGGAATTAAGTTTACCTAACTTTTTTACGACTACACCACTGCCCATAAGCATTGCAAATGGTACAGTAGGCTATATGAATTAGTTAATGTCCCCCCATTGAAGAAAAATGCCCCCCCAGTCATTTCATCCTTGAGCCAGGCCGGCCCAACAGTCGGATGATCCCTCGCCACTGAACACAATACCTAAGAGCAATTAAGCATTATACAGTAGATCCATTATGGTCTCGACTGGACATGCCACCCCGGTTAAAATCATTGCACCAGTTTTTCATTAAAAGAACCACACTACTTATGGAATATGGTTCCATCTGGATGGCAGACTTACTGTTAATAGAAGGATGTGTTTTGGTGGCATTCAGATTACCTTCAAGAACCACAGGTCTTTATGCTCTTGAGTCTATTCACTGGTGTCATGGGATGACATCAGCAGCAGATCAATGTTGCTGCCACTCCTCATGTTATGTTATGAACATTATACCATAGTGGTTTTACAGGCCAGAGGCTAAGCAAATGGAGCCATATAGACACTATTGGTGAAACACTCTCAACCTGGCTACTCGGTAGCCTGTTGTTTCTCTCTCCTTTTCCATCATTCAGGTATGACATCCCTCATTTTGTCCCCTAAGAGGAGCTCACAAAGGCTCCATTTACATGGGAACCTTTTTCTAGTATTTGTGAAATATCATTGATTCTATGGATAACAGCCATACTGTCCGATAAAGAGTAATTAAAAATGTTTTGTCAGTGATACTGAATAAATAATGTTAGATGTGCAATTCCTGGCTGACCATTTTGGCTAATGCAGTTGGATATGGAATTATTGCACAATCAGTGGTTTTTCTGTGTGCTTCTCTGCAGTGCATTGTGATTGGCTGTGTTTGGGAATGAGGCCATGTTGTTTTGGGTCTGTTCTTTACTGGGTTCCTCCATCTGTGCCCCTGCCCAGAAGCTCTGCATTCTGAGTATGTGTTGACAATTAGTGGAGATGTTGGCGTGGCGCTCGGCCGCTGTGTGACATTCTCACAGGGCTTGTTGACTCTGGTTGGGGGCCACACATCGCTCCGATTCTCTTCTAGTTCCCTGTCAACCAGGCTCATTCTTTCAAGCTCTGTCCATCCTGAATTTGCATTCTGATTAAATACATATATTTACCTAGATTGAATAGAATGATAGTTCCTATTTGTCACAGATTTTTCCTATAATTTTCTCTCTGTGTAGTTTCTATGTATAACTATTGAAATCTAGGCCCAGATTTTACGAAAGCAGTGTTTTTAATACTAAATGTTATTCTAAATTTTATACTATCATAACATCACTGACTTACATGTGATGGCTAATTTTGCTGGTACTTGTGACTAAGTGACAATAAAGGCTACTACTACTTACATCTACTTCTTAATAAAAAACACTTAAGTGCCAGTTGCATGGATACAGATTAAGCCTAGTCATGGACTAAAAATATTCAAGCTCAATGAGGTTCCACAATCCAGGACTAAGCTTAATCTACATTTGCAAAACTGACTGTAAATGTATGTCTACTTCTTGGCCTCCATACTTCACCCTGGATGGGAGTGGTGGAGTATGCCAACACCTACAAATATCTTGGTATTTGGCTTGACTGTTCACTCTCAGTTAATGCCCATATTGCACACTTACAGTCAAAAGTTTAATCTAACATTGGAATTGTGTTCCGGAATAAGGCAGCCTTCAAACATCTGAAAATGACCGTCATGCCAATTACCATATATGTCAAAGTTTTCTTAAAGCTTGCTACAAAAAAATATGTCATTTACACTGCCATCTGCTTTGTAACTTGTGAACTGTTTAACACCAATCTCTGTGACCTTTACAATTATATTAATTTGCATTCCCTTGAGACATAATGGCAGATTCATTGGTACCAACTCATTTACAAGTCACTTTTAGATAAATTCCCTACTTAACTTACCTCACTTCTCAACATCTGCTAACATAAATATAACCTGCACTTCAGTAGTTTTAGCATCTGATTCCTCCTTGGTTTACATTCCTTTCAGTCTTCTGCTGCCAGTGTCTTAAATGGTTTGCAAAACACCCTTAGGGGCCTTGTCCATGACCAGCATTCAACGCCTTGCTCTTCGCTAGGTAGGCCACATGCTGATACAGCTGTAGCTAGCTAGCAGGCTAGCTAACAGGCTAGTAACTGAAATTGCTTTTCTAACTGAAATTATTTCATGACAATGACTTATTACACATATCATCATACGATTTCAGTGTTAAATTGTAATTTAAGCTACTCTGACAAACATAAAATGTCTTTCTCTTTATTTTTGTGTACACAACGACAAAACATACATCAGTGCCATTGGTTGCACTTTGGGAGGTCAGCGTCGGCGAGGGTCAAAGTTGAAAATATGTAACTTTGAGCACAACGGAGAGCTGCCTTCCGAGAGTTGTGCTTAGAGAGTTTTTGCGCCTAGGATAGAGACGTCGCTAGGTTGGAAGCAAATGCCTGCCCCATAGGAAATGAATGGCACAGCCAGCACAAAGCGTTTTTAACGCTAATCATGGTTAAGCTGAAAACTGATGACAGAACCTGCTGGAAACCCTGTTCTGCACAGATATCCCACTATATTTAGTGTGATTACATTTTTATTTGTTTATTTGAATATATTAATTTTTTATACATTATTTTGGTTCTGAGTACTAATGTGGCCTGTGTTTGAATAGCTTTTGGCCAGGTTTTTCTTGAAATTGTGAATTAGCTCTCAAGGGACTTACCTGCTTAAATAATGTTTAAATAACATGAATGTTCTAAATGTTTTTCAATATAATTATGATATACTATTTTGTCAAACATTTAGCTGTCCATGCATGAGTTCCTTCAAGACCTCAGAACTGTGTAATGTTATTACAACGGACCATACATTTGTGGGCTGAAGACAATGTACAACTTTTCATTAGGAAACACTAGGTTAGATGCCATTCCTCCCCTTGTGACCTCTATCACATGTTTTTTTCATGCCCTAAATTGAGTAACTACTGGAATTACATATTTCATATTCTATCCGAGGTACTTAAAATATTTCTGACTCCATGCCCTCTGGTTTCAGTGTTTGGAATCCTAGAGGACTCTCTTTCATTAACCCATTTACTCCTAAACGCCTGCTAAAAACGCCTATAAAAACCTATGGTATTCTAGGATGAACATCCTTATCTCCTGAGGGTTTTCTGAAAAAATACTAAGAATTGTCCACGTCTACCAAAACCTTAATATCTATTGCGCAATGCAGCAACCGGCGGGAGACGTAATAAAAATGCTGATAAAAATGCTGATATCATTGCTTTTACCTCATTATTAGCCCGACGCAGAATATTGCTCCAGTGGAAATCTTTACCTTAGATAAATGGCAGAATTTTATTTCATATTTTAATAGTTTAAGTATACTTCCCTTAGATCTGCCATAATCCATAAGTCACTAGCTCAGCAAGACTAATGATAATTTATTATTGTTGTATGTATGCATTTGTATGTATGTTTTTGAATTGTACGTTTGTCTGGGTATTCAATGTGGGGTGTGGGTTTGGGGCGTGGGATGTGTAATGGGTGGGGTGGAGGGTTTGGGACAGTGTCGGGTCCGTCCGGACACTTGTGGGGCGGGAGGGGGGTAAAAACTGTAAAAATATTCATATATTTCCTATATATACATACATGTTTTTGTATTGTATATATCATTACCTTTTCAGTTTTTGAAATATCTAGAAATAAACATAAAAAAAAGGAAACACTAGGTTGGTGACATGTTTGCCGACTGTTTAAACTGTGGCGCAAATTTGACTTTGCTTGACATCTTTCCAGGGCTGACCTGGCATGATGACACCACCCAGCAGGCCATCTCCAGAGAGCTGTCCAAGCTGCGCAAAGTTTCCCTCAGAAGGCCCGATCCCCCGTTTGCCTCAACGAGCCATGGTGGAGAAAGGAAGCTCAAGTATGGAGAGCCAGAGCTTAGTGGGAGCGTCCAGAAGTACCTGCAACAGCTGGGTTTCCATCAGAGCCTTGGGGCTTCTCATAAAGGGACCCAGCGAGAGACGCCCCTCACTAAGGTAATGGCCCTAAAGAGAAGCCATCATATTAAAAAGGAACTTATACAAACCACTCGGTTTGCAATTTTAAAATAGGATTTTGACAGGACCACTGTAGGATATTTAGCTTTTAGGTTTTTCGAGGCACAACAGTGTTACTATGTCATTTTTCTGGACTCATTGTCTTGCAGAAAGCTTCATTTTTTGTTCACTGAAGCAAGTGCTATTGTAGTATTTCCCCTACAAACATATCATGTAGCTTGAATTTTGCCACAAAGCTCGATCTAAAGTAGGTCTCATCTGAAAATCCTTTTAATGCTTTCTGACAAACCTGAGACATGCTTTCAGTTAAGGCTCCTTTATAGCCACCCTCTCATACAGGTGTTAAGCAGAGTACTTTATGTTCGAATGCTGCACTCCACTGAACTCTATCATCTTCAAAGTGATTCATGGCATCTCTGTGACTTCTCTCACAGGTCTCCTTTTTCTAATCTATGCATGTCTACACATATTTTCTAACTTATGTACAATGCGTTTTGGTCCTCACTTTCTTTCAGACCTAGAGCCTTGCCAATGATCCTTCAACACTGGGGTTTCTATTCACAAAATGTGACAGCACCTTTACTTAAGATTTTTACACATGGAGGCTAATGGTTAGAATTGTGTGTATTGTTAGGGCAATATCTTCCATCGGTGTACCTGGGAGCTTTCACAGCACAGGGAATAACCTTTATACATGCAACATATACAAGCAGCAGTTTTATTATTCTTCTTTCAAACATATTCAGTATAAAAATGCCACCTTTTGAGAATCAGTGTTTAAAATAATGATTAAACAAAACGTCTTGAGAATGCACCGTCCAAAATGTACATAATCCAAGACACTCTGTGTACTGAACTTTGTATATGTGTATACTGTATATATTACTGCATATCAGTGGCATATTTATTACCTGCATGAAGAATAGCTCATCACATCCCAACCAACCACAGAGTGACACGTTACTTCCTATTGCAGCTTTACTGTACCAAATAATGGTGTACAAAGTTGAGGTGTTCAGGACCCTTTTTTCACCACATGGCCTGGATTCTTTGTTGTATTGTGGGATATAGGTTGACAAACATGGTTACCATGGATGGCAGAGGCCCATCCCACTAGGTTTATGCTATTAAGGTCTCCCAATACTCACGAGCTGAGGAGATTATCTCTCACAATACCTTTTAGGGAAAAGAACACAAAGGATGAACCTAGCACACAGTCTAAGGCTGTGTTGATTTTACCTACAGTACTGTTTGTGTCTACCCAAAGTATCGTTATAGCTTTACATTTTCAAATTACTCATTCATTATTGTGGATTCTGTGTCGGATTATGAGAAGCTAAGGTTCCCCATTTGATGGGAAAGATATGTTTTTAAATGAGTCTGTTTTGTAAAAGCAGTAAATGTGGGTTGAGTGACAGTATCTCATTTATAATACCCATAAGCAATTTTCCAAGGCATTTGTCTTTGATCTAAATCAATTCATATCCTGGCCTACATGCCCAAACCTAGGCAGAATCCTTTTATCTGAAACCTGTCATAACTCTGATCACCGGAGTATTCACTCCCCAATCACTGTTTTAGTATTATTATTGCAATATAACTATTGTCCTTCCATTTTGGATGTTATATTTAGCATCATTATACACTGTAAAAAGAGAATAGTTGAACCAACTTAAATAATTACTTCATTTGGTAACACCCAATTGAATTAAGTTGTTTTGAAGAAAGTTAACAAGTTGTCGATAATCCAACTTGTTAACTTTATTTGAACAAACTTAATTCAATTGGGTGTTACCAATTGAAGCAAAGTATTTAAGTTGGTCCTTTTTACAGTGTACATTGAAATGATCACATACACGTGTGTTTCAAAATACACTGCTCAACATTATTTAAGGAACACTCAAATCACACATGGGGCCCTATTTTAACGATCTGAATTGCAAGTATCAAACGCGAAAACGCAAGTGACATTGTGGGAGGGTCCCAGGCGCTGTTGCTATTTTACCAGCTGGATAAATGAGTCTTGCACCCGACGCAAATCTAAAATGGGTCTATAAATGTCACAAGACATACTTTGCGATGTTTGGGGCTAACTCTCACTGAATCACGAGGTTATGAATGCATGGTAATATTTTTGCAATGTAGTCTAACATTAGACCGAGATTACTTTGCTTGCCTAACTCTTCTGTCAAATAAGTTTGACATAAATGACTCGTGGCTTGAGCCAGGGTAATTCGCAAAAAGTGATTTTACTATTAGCATCGCAAACAGTATTTTGTCACATCCGGCCCAGGGTGGGCTGTAATAAGGACTTATAAGTTGGAGTAGCTTCCCTATGTGTTTCCTTTTTTTTCTACCCTGTGTGTGATTGCTCCCCAATGAGTAATGTATTATGTTCTACGTGTTTCAGTGCTATGCATGGTGTTTTAGTTATTGGGTTTAGTTTCACAAGTTTCCTTTTGAGTTACTACCCTGTGAGTGTCTTCTGTTGAGGTTTCTACAATGTGTGTTCCCCAGTCAACCTATCATGTCTCACCAGCATTGTCACTGCCCCCAGGTGTTTCCCATGTCTCTCGTTAGGTGTTGTATTTAGTTTGTGTGTTTGGTCTAGTCCCCTGTCGTTCAATAACCCTGTTATGTGTCCTCATCGATTATGCTCTCCGTTTAGCCCCTCGAGGCAGTTTTTGTTGAAACCAAGTATTACGATAACAAACACTATTGATTTATTACATCGCCTTCGCTCCTGTCTCTATCTTCTTCACCAACAAAGGATTACCCTGACATATGTTGATTGAATGGGTTCTCTTGCAGTTGATTTATATTCGAATAATTAATTCTGAATAATTTGGGTAAATGTGTACACTAGATGTATGCCTATTTTTTCACATGTTCGGACACCACAATGATTTTTCTTTGTGTGGTAATATTATTCCTTCTAATTATTTATCGCAATAATAGGAACTGCTGTATTTGTGTAGATGAGAGGATCAAAGTGTGTGCGCGTTGTGCACATGCTACATTATGGCCAAGCTTGCGCCCTTAAAATAACACGCCACTGACCAGGAAAAACATGGTTTAACGTTTGCGCCGGAACACGCCTCTTCTTTTTGCTGAACCGCCCAACGAACGCAAGTTCATTCCCTAATTTTGGGAATGCGCGTCTGTGGAGGGAAAAGTCCCCTATGCGTCGGGTCAAAGATAGGAATGATACATGCGTTGGTGTAAAACGTCTATTGCACTGGGCGTAAGATAGGGCCCCTTGGGTCTCAATGACCAAAAACATATTATAAGATCAATATCATTACTGTACATTGTGTAATTTGATAAGAACAGCATGCAAACAGTCAATGGAAACCAAAATCACCAACCAAGGATGAGGGCTGGATTCAAACAAAGTAAACAATTGAAATCAGAGACTGTTCCAACTCGCGTGAATTTCATCACGGCAACTTATAATGTTACACATTAGTGCGTATGGCCCCCACGTGCCTGTATGCACTACCGACAATGTCTGGGCATGCTCCTGATGAGATGACAGAGGGTGTTGTGGGGGATCTCCTACCAGACCTGGATCCAGGCATATATGTGCTCCTGGATAGTCTGTGGTGCTAGTTGGCAGCGTTGGATGCACCGATACATAATGTCACAGAGGTTGGATTCAGGTCTGGGGAACATAAGGGCCAGTCATTGGAATCAATGCCTTCATCATCCAAAACCTGTCTAAACTCTGGCCACATGAGGTTGGGCATTGTCCTCCAACAGGAGGAACCCAGGGCCCACTGCACCAGCGTTAGGTCTGACGATGGGTCTGAGGATTTCATACCGGTACCTAACAGCAGTCAGGGTACCGTTGGCTAGCATGTGGAGGTCTGTGCCCCAGACCATTACTGACCCACCGCCAAACCGGTCAAGCTGGATGATGTTGCAGGCACTATAATGTTCACCACAGTGTCTTCAGACTCTTTCACATTTGTCACATGTCGTCAGAGTGAACCTGCTCTCATCTGTGAAGAAAATGGGGCACCAATGGCAGACCTGCCAATTCTGGTGTTCTCTGGCAAATTCCAATCGAGTTGCACGGTGCTGGGCTGTGAGACCAGGTCCCACTAGAGCAGGGGTCATCAACTCCGGTCCTACCGGCCAAAACACTTCTGTTTTTTGTACTCTCTTTTTAATAAGGGACTGATTTATATCTGGGAAAGCAGGTGATTGCAATTAACCACTAGGTAAAATAAAACATCTGATGTGTTTCGGTCCTTCAGGACCATAGTTGATGACCCCTGCACTAGAGGATGTCAGGCCCTCATGGATCCCTCATGTAGTGTGTTTGTGATAGTTTGGTGAAGGCACATATGGATATGCCATCCTGGAAAAGCTGGACTACCTATGCAACCTGAATAGGCTACTATCATGCTACCTGTAGTGATAAGGACACTAGTAAAATGCAAAACTTAAGAAGAATCAGTCAGGAAGGATAAGGAGAGCAATTATCTGTGGCCACCACGTGCAAAACCATTCCCTTTTTGGGGGTTGTCTTGCTGTTGCCTCTCCAGCACACCTGTTGTCACTTTCATTTGCAGCAAAACAGGTGACATTGATTCACAATCACTTATGCTTCCTAACTGGACAGATTGACATTCCTGTAGTTTAATTGACTTGGTGTTATACTATGATGAGTACGTGTTACGTTGATTAATTGGAGCAGTGTAGTATAAAAATGTATGCACTCACTACTTTAAATTGCTCTAGGAAAGAGCGTCTCCTAATTTACTTGTACATTTAATTTACTTTTCATTGACCTTAGGCCTGTTGTTACCTACTAATGTTTAATTCAACACAACATTGAGCTGCCCTTGTAGAGCTGTCTAAGTCAATTGATACTGTTAATCACTCATTATTAATCAATTAATTCATTTGAACAGAGACAATGTAGAACAAATCATTAGTCTCATCTCATTTGAGAAAAGATTTGTTGAACCAGATTTAGCCAGACGCTAATTTCTGTCAGCAGTCCCTGAGCAGGAAACAGTCATGGATTAACAATAAAAACATTATACACAACCAGTATGCAAAAATAAGACATAAAATAAAAACAAAACAAAAAATTATTGGAAGTTCAGAAATGTAGGACTTTGTTTGTAATTATCATTGTGAGTGTACCTCTCAGTAACTACAAAAGACAACAACAAAACGTACAGCATATACTGGTATGTGTTAAAATTTATTTTGAGCTTTTTCATTTTTTGTGTTTTTTTGCTATAGAGTGGAATGGCCAGGTTGTTCCAGGTTGGTCACTTTAGGAACAAGAGAATACCCCTAAAAAGCAAGAAATATGTGCCTAGGACAAAATAGGGCATGCAATACTAATCTGCATGTTCAATGACTTTGCAAAGCTATTTTTCTTGGGGAAACAGGTGCAGAGCTCTATAAAATGGAATCATATCACACAATGGTAAAATGTTTGGACACAGCTACTCATTCAAGGCTTTTTCTTAGTTTTTCATTATTTTCGACCATGTAGAATAGTAGTGATGGTATCAAAGCTATGAAAGAACAAAAAATGATGTACAGTAGTAACCAAGAATGGGTGAAACATATCAAAATATGTGTGAAAAGAATCGGCCAGCTCGGTGATGTGTGGTTGGCTAAAACATGTCTAAGGAGTTGTGAAGCTGCCAACCAGGCATGGTCAGTGGGAAGAACAATTGGTAGGTGAGGAAAAAGCGGGCACAAAAACAAAGACCTGTTTTTATATATTTTCTTATAATTAATATTATTTAAATATAATTTGACCTACGGTAGTACATTAAATAGTGCATGCCAGAGTTTGCTGTAGAAGACTCTGGACTC
Organism: Umbra pygmaea; assembly: GCA_016801145.1. Taxonomy (NCBI): domain Eukaryota; kingdom Metazoa; phylum Chordata; class Actinopteri; order Esociformes; family Umbridae; genus Umbra; species Umbra pygmaea. The sequence goes on from JACXGM010021147.1 coordinate 17,059, forward strand.
TTGACCACATGTGCCTCTATCGCCAGGGGTGTTAGCCACGGCTTGCCCTCTGTGTTCCTCTTTGTCCATCCCTAAAATCCCTGTCTCCCTAGCCTATGGGTTCCTACTGTTTTTCCTAACTTCCAGGATTGATATGTTGTCTGTCTCCAATTAAAACAGCCTGATAAATTAGATCTCAAATTCAGCCTGTGTACAAACAAAACAGTAGTGACCCACTCTACAAGGCAAACATTTAAAGGTAGATTTCTCAAAAGTGGAATAAAAAAATCTGTACTTTTATAAAAAAAATTAAGCCTAAATTTAGGTGGTGGGGCTCATATACATTTTATTTTAATATTTCTTTTATTAAGAATGACAACAATGTAAACTCAGGTCCTAATTGCACATCACATCTGCATCTATATCCCCCCCACTGAATAGAACGTCCTCCTCAATCATCTATATCCCCCC
>JACXGM010021148.1:0-17451 GCA_016801145.1 Umbra pygmaea
AAACAAAATCAATTCACATACACACAAAATCAATACACACACCCACAAAATCAATACACATACACACAAAATCAATTCACATACACACAAAATCAATCACATACACACGAAATCAATACACACACCCACACACAAAATCAATACACACACACACAAAATCAATACACACACACACAAAATCAATACACACACACACACAAAATCAATTCACACATACACACAAAATCAATTCACAAACACACAAAAAATCAATTCACACACACACACACACACACAAAATCAATTCACATACACACAAAATCAAAATCAATACACACACACAAACAAAATCAATTCACATACACACAAAATCAATTCACACACACACAAAATCAATTCACATACATACAAAATCAATACACACACACAAACAAAATCAATTCACATACACACAAAATCAATACACACACACACAATATCAATTTACATACACACAAAATCAATTCACATACACAAACAAAATCAATACACACACACACAAAATCAATACACACACACACAAAATCAATACACACACACACACAAAATCAATACACACACAAAATCAAGAACTTGTATAATGTTCATATCAACTTAACTACAAATAATCTGTAGTCTAATTTATTAGTAGTGTGCTGAAAAAACTAAAAATGACAAAATCGATTTACCTGATTGAGGACATTGTGAGATGTCACCATTTTTAAGACTTTGAACAAATTTGCTGAAAAAGAAAAGACATTAACATTTAAGTAATTAAGCAGGCAAACTTACAATATTGAGAGGATAAAATGTCATACCTTTTGCATCCTGGCACCCCATATATGAAACAACAGAAATAACTATACCCACTTCATTAGCTACACCACCAATTTTACTCAAATTGATTGCATCTACAGAGACTCAGAGGTCCTAGCTAAAATTAGACAGGTGTAACTAATAAAGTGTTATAGTACACAAAAACCATATCTAAATTGCATTTCATTAGAGGCTTGTGCACTGAAAAGTAGGAAGTGTGTTCATACGTTGAGTTTACCACAGCAGAGCAGACGCCAGAGGACAGGTCCCAACCACAGTAAGGATCTCTGGCCAACACACAGTCCAGACACGACTCATAGCGCCCACAGTCACACAGAGGCATCTGCACCGCTCCATAATCTGAGCCTGCATACAGCTGTCCCTGTGACAACCAGAGCAGAGACACGCACAGACACATACAAACATGCGCGCATGCACACACACACCAAATCAGTGTCAGCAGTGCCAAGAGGCTCCTCACACTGTCAGTAAAAACAACCACATGCGGTCATGCCTTTCTCATTTACTCCTCTATTGAACATACTAAGAAAATAAGTAACTCTTTGTCTGCAGAAACCCAGGGATACAATGACATTTGAATGACCATATTAACAGAAAGAAACATTGGCATGTTTTACTAAGTGCTTTGTAACATGCTGCATATTTAAAACTTATTTCTTATATTTACAAGTTGGTGACCAATGTAAGTGTTTTTGTTGAAAGCACTACAGGACTTGAGAATTTCAATGAAAGGCTGATGTAGATACCGTGCTGGAGGACAGACGCATGGTCTTAATAGGCTCTGGGGTTCGGTACAGCTGGATCTCCTCAATGATAAACATCTCCCCTGCATAGTTTACAGCCTTCTGCACAAATCCATTTTCTGTTAAAAGAGAAACAAAATGGCTCCAAATGTTTCATACTGTTTTTATTGAAAGTGTTTTAACTTGCTGTATTACCTGCTGGTTCGGAAATGCCACTGAATCAGAAAAACAGTTACTACTGCCCTACTTGGGATAACACTACCAAGCATTGAACACATTTACAAAGATAGACTGATGAGAAAGGCCAATAACATCACATGTGACTACACAGCCCCCCTGGCATCTTATTTAAACTGCCATCTATGCGTCGTTTCAGCCCACCCCTTCTGACCAAGAACAGATCCAAATTCTCTTTTGTACCACCATAAAAGCCTTATATCAGTCAACTAAGCTAGGGGTCCATTTGGCCTGGTCATACCCAAGGGCGTATAGTGTATTGCAGTGTGTGATGCTTGTTATTCATGTTATGTCTGTTGGTGTCCGATGTAGGCACTATTTTGTTGAAGTGCCTTGCAACTATACTGCAAACCCAACTGCCCCACGGAGACAGAAAAGTTATCTACAAACGCTCAGATCAATGTCCGAGCACCTTTCATTTTATGGTCTTTGCTGGGGCTGTGTTCAGTACCTGTGCCGATGAACAACACTGCGTGTCTCTCTCCATCCAGAGCTAGAACGTTGTCCACCACCAGGCATGTAAACATGGCTCCCTTTTTGACCAACAGTGGCCGTCCAGTCAGGGGGGGCACAGCCTCGTCCATGAGAGGATGGTCGCTGATGAACTGTAATGTCTTGTCTGGCAGGTCCAGAGAGCGTGTCATCTCAAGGGCCCTCGCTGCATTGTTAATGCACTGATAACACATTGATGAATGGTAACAAATTAATACTAATAATAAATACAATTTTGAAAGCTGAAGTTATCATAGACAGTAGTGCAACATCATCTCTCTTTCTGGCCCTAAACCAATTTGATGAAAATCCACACTGATATCTAAGCTCTTGAATCCAGAACATGCATGTTGCCTGGCGACAGGGGTTTGAGTCCCGGGTCGGCCGACTGTCTGCACCCTTCCTATCTGTTGTAGGGGTCTGTGCTCCAGCTTCCAGATCGCGCGCCCCCGGCTGGGCCTAGCGTGCCCTTCCGCTCTGTCTCCCCCTACATGCATGTCTCTCTAGCTTTTGGTTCCTCCTGTCCAACCAATAAAAAAAACAATCTTTACTGATACTTCAATGATACTTACAGCTCCAGGTCTAGGGGTAGGCACCTCTCCACTGTACATGACCCACTTCACATAGGATGTCTCCACAGTCACTGGCGTTTTAAACTTCCCCGTATCAAATAGTTGTCCTATGGTTGACACATTGTATGCGCACACTGTGGACACGTCTGACAAACTAGTGAAAAAAACAAAAAAGCTTGATGTATTAATAATTAACTTGGTGTTTTGAATCCTGAATTCTGATTAGCTGAATAAACTGCTCACTGTTTTATTTGTGTAACCAGTTACTAGTAGCACTTTGTACTATATTGCCAATACTGGGGGACAAAACAACTCTCAAATGACCTGAAAATAAAGATTGTTCAACATTATGGTTTAAGGGAAGGCTACAAAAAGCTATCGCAGAGATCTAAGCTGTATCCACTTTGAGGAACATAGTGAGGAAATGGAAGACCACAGACACAGTTCTTGTTAAGGCCAGAAGTGGCAGGCCAAGTAAAATATCGGAGGCAAAGTCAAAGGATGGTGAGAACGGTCAAAAACAGCCCACAGACCTCCAAAGACCTACAACATCATCTTGCTGCAAATCGTGTCACTGTGCATCATTCTATATTTCAACACACTTTGCACAAGGAGAAGCTTTACGGGAGAGTGATGCGGAAGAAGTCTTTTCTGCACACAAGCCACAAACAGAGTCGATTGACGTATGCAAATGCACATTTGGACAAGCCAGCTTCATTTTGGAAAAAGGTGCTGTGGACTGATGAAACAAAGATGGAGTTATTTGGTCATAACAAGGGGCATTGTGCATTGTGGCAAAGGAACACAGCATTCCAAAACAAACACTACCTACAGTAAAATATGGTGGAGATTCCATCATGCTGTGGGGCTGTGTGGCCAGTGACGATATTGGGAATCTTGTTAAAGTTGAGTGTCGCATGGATTCCACTCAATATCAGCAGACACTTGAGAATAATGTAGAGGAATCAGTCACAAAGTTGAAGTTACATTGGGGCTGGATATTTCAACAAGACAATGATCCACAAAATTGCTCAAAATCTACTCTGGCATTTATGCAGAGGACAAAGTAAAATGTTCTGAAATTACCATCCCAGTCCCCAGACCTGAATATCATTGAAAATCTGTGGGGTGATTTGGAGATGTTTTGCAAGAAGGAATGGTCCAAAATAACTTCATCCAGAATCCAGAAACTTATTTCAGGATATAGGGAGCATCTAAAGGCTGTTATTTCTACAAAAGGAGGCTCAAAAAAATATTGATGTGAAATATCTGTTGGGGTGCCTAAATATATGCACCTGTCTAATTTAATTTTAGATGCATATTGCACATTTTCTGTACATCCAATAAACTTCATTTCACTAATGAAATATTAGTGTCCTTCAGTTATTTGAAAGATCAAAATGAAATTCCTGATCAAAACACCCGATTATTTATAAATGAAAATCATAGAAATCGTCAAGGGTGCCTAAACTTGTATATCAAGTGACAAGCTTACAAACGCTGTAAAAAAAAAACTTTATTTTTTATCTGAAAAAGTTATTTACTGGTAATATAGACAATGTTTCCCTACACTATGCAGTGCTTTGTTACAAGCAAAAGCACATCCCTGAATGCATAATATAGAGTGGGCTCCAAAATGACTGGCACCCATGACTGGCAATGCACAAACAACACATTAAAACAAACATTATAATTATAGAGAACTCAAAATAACAACATGTAAGAAACAGTGTACTTTATTAATTTTGCAATTAAACCAACCAAACTCATACAAGTATTTAACACAAAAATCAAGGTTCCATGATTACTTGTTTTCTTTATGATGTTGGATGACAAAAGGATATTGCATGTGTGTTACAAACACTGTGGAAAAACATATCGTCATGACACCTTTGCAATTCCTGTTCAAATGAGGTAAGCACCTATGTAGGAAATCATTGTCGCATCTAAATTTATCTTATCTAACATAAAAACAAATACATTTTGTGCATCTTTGTAAGCTGGTCACTGAAAAGAACTAAAGAGCATGTCGTTTTGTTCTCACTGTGTGAAATTCGACAGCATGACCCTTTAAGTAGATTATGGTTTTTTTTCCTGATTATATGAGCATTGTTCTAGTGAACCCTATATTGGGCCTTGCTTTTTCCCGTAAGGTCACAAGGTCAGAAAATACTTGTGTTTATGGTAACCGTTAAAAGAATACCAACGAGATTTAAAACACACAACACTGGAAAAATGTTCTCACTGGATTCCACCGAGAATACTCACGACTGGGGAGTGAACACTGCATAGAAAACACTTTTAGTCCAGTCACTGTCCTTCAACAGGAAGACATCCTGCACAATAGAGGGCAGGCTGGGTTCTGGCAGAGAACAGTCCAGACGAGCCTTCAGGAATGACGTCCACTTCCCCTGCAGCGTCCTCTGGCCACCCACATCCCCCTGCACATACAAACACACACAATATGCACACATAGCTTGAGAGACAATGGATAAAGTTATAAAATGTGAACACTTTCAGTGACGGGACAAATTCACACACTTTAATCTTTCTTTATAATAAAACACCATGCATGCAGCCATGAAACTTGCTATGCGCACTTTTTGCAACTGAAAGTTGATGTTGTTACCTTACAGACACGTCCCACTCGTGACACCAGAAGCTTGTTGTAAAAGTCATATTCCACAGCGTTTTCGCTGAAGAACAGGTAGACCTTATCATCATCGCCCTCTGGGTTGTTATCGCTCTCGGGGACAAGGTCCATGTACACAAAGTTGGGTTCTGAAAACAAATACAACAAGCCCTTATTACTCTGGTTTACAGGAGCAGTTAAGCTTTCATTAAGAAAACTACAGAACATAAAGAATCTAGGATATTAGTGGCCATGGCAAGTATCATCAGGTGTGTACACATTAAAGCATGAAATGATCTAATGTATGGTGTACAGTATAGACAGAGCGGACCGTTGAGCCAGGAGCTCTTGAACACTGTGCGGAGTGAAGACGGGCCGCTGCGGAGGACAACAGGCTCAGAGCCCAGGAAGTTGTTGGATGTGGCAGAGTACAGCTCATTTCCTGTCGGTTTAGAGACATGTCATAAGTCACATGCATAATGCATCCTCAAAGAAAAATAGAAATCACTTGGTGTATGTATCACCAAACAAAATGTCATGTAGAGTACTGAAGTTTAGTCTCATGTTGCTGGTAACAAAATAAAAACTGTCAATACATCAAATGTACCTCTTGAAGACCCAATGCTGCTTACTTTACTCAAATTACTTTCAGAAAAGCACAAGCAGGGTGATAAGACAGCTAAATGCAGGGTGATAGAGTAGACAGCTAAATGAATAGTGTTTAAGTAAGGACAAAACCAGGTCACAGCCACAGAGGGGAAGCGTATGGTTCCAGAGGCCAATGTGTTAACCACTCAATGTGTTAACCACTCAAGCAACCTCCGGTCTAGGACAGTATTATAAAACTGAAAGTGAAGAGGTCACACATTCCATTGCATAACTTCACTTTGCAGTTGGTGCAGTTTGCCCTTCACTGGGTGCAGCTAAGCAAAGAGAAGCAGATCCCCAGTACGTACCGACCATGACGGAGGAGTATCTCTGGATGGGGTCAAAGGGGCATTTCCCCTTTCCCTCCTCCAACCTGTCCCCCCGCGTCAGATGTCCTTCAGAGTACGTCTACAACAAAGCAGACATTTAGAAGATTAATTCAAAGTGGTGCATTTAGTAAGAGAGCAGTAGAAGTATACTTTATCCTCATCCCAATAGGTCATAATGAGTTAGTCTAGTGACGGAGTCCATATGTCTATAGTATGTTAACATTTTACACTGTAAATATACTGTGTTACAACTGACTGCATACAGAAGTCACATAATCAAACAACAACAGAATTATTCTTAATGATAGATGTCAAAGCTGTGCTTACCACATTAACACAGGTGGGGCTAAATGCATTAGTCCCACACACATACATTGTGTTGTGATCCATTTTATGCAGTGCCCGGATGAAGTTACGGCATTCACTCTGCAAAAGGATGGCAGTGATGTGTAAATGTCAAGGTTGGTATAGCGATGTATGGATGTGTGGATCAGGTTCTGTTTGTACTTTCTTCCGTTGGTGTCAGCTAACCATACTACTTCACATAGCTTTCTGAGAAGAGAATTGTTGGTGATGGAGACACTAACCTCAGCATGTTTCCCCTTGGATGTACATTCTTTCAGTTTCTCATCTGTGACCGGCCAATTCACCTGACAAAACAGACAGCTGCACATCATTTTACAGTGGATTTCAAAAGTCGACATCCTTAATGAAGCTTCGCAAGGCTGAAATCAAGATAAATCATGTCAGGTCTTTAATAACGTATTGTAACTAACAATAAATTTAGATAAAAACAAATTCTGTCAATCCCTTGGTTGCATACTTTTGACACCATTCAATTAATAGTAGAAGTATGTTTTGCTTGGGTTACAGCAATACGTCTATGGATAGATCTCTGTCAACTTAGCACAACATAACTTTGCAATTTTATCCCACTCTTCTTTGCAGAAGTGTTCAAGCTCAGTCAACTTGTGAGGGAATCTCCCGTGCAAAGACCTTTCAAGATCAGTTCACAGACTAGAGGTCAGGGCTCTGAATGGAGGCAGAAAGGGTTGAAACAAAATGCTGGAACAAAACAAAATATATTTTTATGGGTTTTGATTACAGGCTGTAAGACAAGGAAACTATTTCAAAGGGGTATGATGATTTTTATAGGCTTTGTATCCAAGGCCTTTGAACTAGCAAATTCTAATTGACAGACTTAATAGCCTTTGCTTCTCTGAGGTCTCCCTCACCTGGTTCACTATCTACCTTTCAGATCAGGTTCAGTGTTTAAAATCGGAGGGCCTGCTGCCTGGAACTCTGGCTGTCTTTACAGGGCTGGATTCTCGAGCAGACATTATTCTCTTCACAGTTGTTATCAAAATTATTCAGCCCCCATTGCAAACTGGGTTTATTGTAAAAATGTACAGATATTCAGATGTTTGCAATGAACAAATCAAACATAGGCATTTGAAATAGCTCAACACAACGAATGCTTCAAGTGGTTTCCACAAATGCAACTCAAAATGATTCAACCCCCTGAATATAATTCCTCAGAACAACACAAATATTCAAAACAGATGTTGTCCAAAGCACACCTGACGCAACTAATCAAGGGCTTCATTAGTTGCACCAGGTGTGCTTGAGCTGGAACACATGAAATATCTGAACTGGCTATGGATTGGTTGAGTGTCATGTTGGACTGCATGTGAGAAACACAACTAAGACAAAAGAATGGTCCAAAAAGTTACAAATATCTTGGTATCTGGTTAGACTATTAACTCTTCTTCCAAAAGCACATCAACCACCTCCAGTCTTAAATCAAATCCAGAAAAATTTAAATTTAACCAATCCTTGACTTTGGAAATGTCATGTACAAAATAGCCTTAACCACACTTCTCAGAAAATTGGATGCAGTCTATCAAAGAGCATTCTGGTTTGTCACCAACGCACCATATACTACCCAGCATTGTGAACTTTATGCTCTTGTTGGCTGGCCCTCACTTTATAATTGTCACCAAACCCTCTGGTTTCAGGTAATCTATAAGTCCTTGCTATGTAAATCCCAGACTTATCTTAGCTCACTCAACAACATAGCAACACACACCCGTAGCCTGCGCTCCAACATGTACATTTCACTGGTCACCCCTAAAGCAAACACCTCTTTTGGTCACCATTCCTTCTCATTCTTTGCTGCCAGGAACAAACTCCAAAAAACTTTGAAGCTGTAGACTCACTAACTTTAAAAATCAGCTGACAGAGCTGCTCACATTACATTGCACATGTAAATACCCCTAACTACCTCACCTGCATACTGTTATTTTCTTGTTTACACCCCATTATTTCTCACCCAGTTGGTGTTTTTGCACATCTTCATTTGCACACGTATCCCTCCAATGTTTACTGCTAAATTCTTATTCTTCCGCCAGTATGGACTATTTATTTTTCCTACCTCTATAACAAAACCCCTTTGAACACACTGTAGATGTTTCTATCTTTTCTTTGACTGTATGTTTTGTTCATTCCATGTTTAACACAACTTTGCTGTAACTTGGCCAGGTCACTGTTGTTAATGAGAATCAACTCTCAGCCACCCAACCTGGTTAAATAAATTTGAAATACATTTTAGAATTGAAAAACTGTCTGTAATGATTTGACTTGATTTCAGACCTGACAAAACAAAATCTACATTTTCAAAAAGGGTGTAGACTTTTGATGTTCAATGTATGAAATTCAGGCATTGACATTAGTTTACAACTTATCTGAACAGCTGTAATAAACGTAGGTTCCTACCACAGACTTCTTGATGGAGATATCCTTGATGTCTAGAGCATAGATAGCCTCTCGAGCCCCAAGAATCAGCAGGCCCAGATCCTCTCGAACCAACATGGTGGAGTAGTTCCAAATTCCCTCCTCTCTGAACAACTTCATATTATCTAAGAGAAAACACATACCAAAAAAAACAATGAAACCGGTGCTTGATGCAACAACTCATAACTACCCAGGACAATTTAAATTCAGACTAGTAGGGCAGACAAAGGATACATTTTGGTGGAAGCATTGACCAGTTGATATGTCCTGGAGTTAGTTGTTTTTAAGTTGATATGTCCTGGAGTTAGTTGTTTTTGGATTGAGGGCCTCAGTTCAATACCTACTCCCCTTCTGATTAAGTTGGGCTGAAACATGCACGTTCTACTTCTCCACCATTACTAAAACCTGAAGTGAAAAATCCTTGAGCTGCTTTTAGTATTTAAAATGGAGTTCACTACAAAGAGAGGGGTTCGCTTACCCTGGTAGAGGACACTTTTCCGTGGGATACAGTTGTGAGTGTTGTATTCACTCAGAGACAGAGGAAGGAACAATCCACAGAAAACACCCAGAACAGTGAGAGGAGACATGGCTTAGTGCCCAGCCTGTCCTGCACACGCACAATAACACTGTGGTTCAAGGACAGCAGTTCATGTCCCTATGCAGACTCCAGTCTTATTGTTACAATGTTGGATGGCCATGATGGTATCCACCTCCAACATAAATGCTTGATCCTTGCTGCTGCTTTCTTTTCTGTATCTCAGGAGCACATGCTGCCTAGACAGGAGAGCTTAACGGCGGTCGAGTTGCTCTCATCTAAAAAAATTAAAAGAAACACAACACTGACTAATGTCCTGTAGAAACAAACAATATACAGATAGGTATGTAAACATGCATACAACATACACTAAAGTGAGTACACCCCTCACAGTTTTGTAAATATTTACAAACTTTTCATGTGACAACACTTAAGAAATGACACTTTGCTACAATGTAAAGTAGTGAGTTATTACATTATTGTTCAATACTGTAGTAAATGGAAAACATAATGTTTCACATATTGGGATCGATCGCACAGCTGAAAGTGACTGAAAAAGATTTGTTTGTACTGTACAGTAATGTTTGTTCCGTTTTAACGAACAACACTTTGGCTATTTCCAGGCATTTGATTGATAATCCATGTATCTTAATTTACCCTGAAACAAAGCTTGTTCAATCTTGAGAATTTCCCACCCAATCAGCTGTTAGGACTGGATATTAATAGAGACATTAAAATTACAAATCGCTGCTAATGTAAAAAGTGTGCCCTGCATATTGCAATTTTGTGAACTGCAAAAACAACCCAAGACAAATTTCAGTCAAAGCTGTGAAATGGTCTGCAATGGCCAAGTCAACCACCTGACCTGAATCCAGTTGAGCATGCATTTCAGTTGCTGAATGCAGTATGCCTGAAGAATAAGCAGGAACTGGAGACAGCTGTGGTAAACGCCTGGCAGAGCATCACAAGGGAAGAATCCCTGCATCTGGTGATGTCTATGTTTCAGACTTCAGGCAGGTATTGACTGCAAACAATTTGCCATCAACTTTTAAATCCCACAAGTCAGTGATACCGGTAACGCATTACTTAGTAACGCGCTACTCTAATCTGACCACTTTTTTCAGTAACGAGTAATCTAACGGTTTACTATTTTCAAAACAGTAATCAGATTAAAGTTACTTTTCCAAGTCACTGTGCGTTACGGTAATTTTCCTTAGTAAAAAATATATATTTTTGCTTTCTTCTTGCGTCTCCGGGAGTGAAGTCACGTATGCGACAAGTCACGTTTTCAGCATGAGGACAGTCGAAGCCGGCACTAGTAGCTAGGTGAGAACCGTTTGCCTAGCACCACTTATGCCAGCAACACAAACTCGGATTTTCCTTTTCAAAATAATAGCGCTAGTAATTCAATATAATAATCATTGTTAATTCATTGTAAAGATAGGTAGTGTGTACATGTTCATGTGTTGCTAAAATTAGAGTCTGTCGGACGAAACAGACTCTAGTGAAAATTTTTAAAATGTAATCATGTTTTCACATGAGACACTGACAATATATTCAATCAATTTGTGTGTACAAAGTATTTGTTACTCTTAAATTATTTTTTCCTATCATATACTCTTAATGTTTCTTTACACAGTACAATTGCATTTGGTTACAATTCACAAGCTTTATAATGAATTAACAATGATTATTGCAGTGAATTAAAACTAGCGATATTATTTTAAACAAGTTACATACACAATGTAGATTATAAATAGTAAGTTTCCATCACAGTGTTAACAGTTAAATATGTCAAGTCAAGAAAGACTGTCATTATTTTATTTTTATAAAAACAAGTATTTATGTCTTTATTTTATTTTTTTTATAAAAAAACATGTATTCAACTTAAAATGTCAGGAGATACATTGTTGATGTTACTGTTAAAAATGCTCTTCCAATAAAGTGACTGTTGGAAAAACCGGTTGTCATTTTTATGTTCAGGTTGTGGGGGTGTTGTCGGCAGCTGCTGAATGTAACTAATAAAGCAACTTGTAATCTAACTTAGTTACATTTAAAATCAAGTAATCTGTAAAGTAACTAAGTTACTTTTAAAGGAGTAATCAGTAATCAGATTACTTTTTCAAAGTAACTGTGGCAACACTGCCCACAACTTAATTCATGATTATTCTTTTGTTCATCCAAATACCTTTGAGCCCCTAAAAAAGGAGGGGCCCACAAAGTGCTGTAATTCCTACAGCGTTCACCCAATTTGGATGTAAATACTGCACCATAGAAGTAGAATGGATAGAAAGGCTATTGAACAGTTTGGCGTGGTCATTCGATTAGTACACAACAAAATGATGATTGTTGTTAGTTGTCATGGTGACAAAACACGAATCGGTTTAATGCGGAAGTAGGCCGCTAGATCGTTGCAATGGAATGGTACACATAAAAATAAAATGGCTGCTGCTCTGACTATTCTTCTACATTGATTTGAATTGGAATGGCCTTTTTATAAATTCAATTTCTATGGTCTGCACATTCAGCCCATATTCAATATCTGATATTTACTCCAATATGCTGCAATAGACAGCTGAAATAATGATACTTAGTCAATGTTCAAATATTTATGTATAATGTGGATTTCATGACCAAACTGAAAACTACAAGAAGAACCCCAGGTATTGGCTGATGAGAAAAGCTGTTGAAGCATGATGCAGATCACATAACCTAAATTACACATTGCTCTCTGTGACAGATTTACAGATTTAAATTTGTGGGTTAATTCTGCTCCTATTATTCGTTTTTCCAAACCATATAAAGGTCTTACCTGATGTGATTTGGAAAAAAAAAACACTTGTTCCTATTTATATTAGACAAGAGACAAAGCAGTTTATAGTAGCCAGGTCACGAGCACAAGGCCCTATGTATGACAGCAAAAACAAAAACAATGAGGGCTTCTTCCTTTCAAAGTTAAAAACAAACATATGCTGTTAAAATCCATATCGGAATGTTTAGAAAGTGAGTGTTCCCTCCAACACACTTTACCTACCCAAAAGTCTGATAATAACCAAAAATTGCAATTGCAAATTGAACAGACAAGGTGTTTGCTATTCCACACCTTCTGTGAAAATGTGTCTTGCAACCGTCAGGTTGCTCCTTATTGTTACTTAAAAAACAGGAACAAGCTGGTACAAGTAAAGGACTTGTAAGCGGTTGGCAGATTGGGATAGTTCACAGACTTCATGCCTCAGGCATGTTGGAGCTTTAGTGTGTAGAAATGACTACAAGTGGTTATTCACTGTTTGACAGATTATTTACAGCAGAAGACAAGCAGGTATGCCTACGATAACCAGAAGCCTGACGTTTTCCATCTATCTATGCATTCCTTTTGCTGTAAGAAATGTAGAAATTGGGTCTGTGTGGCGTACTGTGCTAAGTCGCTGCCTTCCAGGACAAACTACATCATGATAGTTAGTGGTTAGAGTCTGACTCTATGACTTGTCTGACTTTGCCTGGACCTCCAGCACGAGGCAGCACAAATTGCCACAGCGCTGCCTAGGATTTGGGATAGATAAGTCATATTATATACATTGACATGTCGCTCTCCAGTGAGCCCTTGTGTGCAGATTAGGTGCCTTCAAATTCAATCACAGAAGTACCATTAGTGAGTGTAATCATCCCATGGATGATCTGACTAAAAGCTTCCGACATGTGGTTGGATGAACCATGTGAGCGTCCTTCACCATCCTGCATCTGTGGGGGGGGGATTGCCGAGCTGACTACGTGGCAGGGTAAGTGGGAAAATTTGGACAAGAACTAATGGGGAGAAAAAGGGAGGGAAATTCATTTTTTTTTAAATTGATATATTATGGATTTAACAGCGCCTGAACAGAACACTAAAATATAGCAGATTCCTTGATCAAAATTCACTCAGTGGCCAGGGCTAGGTATTTCACCTCGTTCACAAAAAATTGATTGCTCCTACAGACAGTGAGTCACATGGCCGTGGCTTGCTACGTAAAGGGGGCAGACAGACACAGAGGCATTCAGTCACTATCGAATGGGCAGAATAAGTGACACATGAGCAAGGTAGCTTTGTTCTCAGACATGCCTGCTCTACTGGGCTTTTAAAGGACAACAGTGTTTAGGAATAAATGAAAATTGTGCACCGAACACCATCTATTGTCAGTGGGAGTCTACGTGAAAACAACTTGTTGTTGCAGAGAGCAAGGAGGCTGTACACTTTTTCTTTTTTATTAAATGTTCAAACTCCCAAGTTAGAAACAAACTGAACCAACTTAATTTCCATAAATGTTGTTATAAATTTTACATTTAACAAGAAAGAAACAAATCACAGCTCAATAACTAAAGCCGAGCATACTAAAATTACATACTTCAAAATGTGTACATGAGTGAAGTACCTGCTGCTTTGGGTACAGGACAAACAATGAGATTTGTTTTGACAACATTTTTGACCTTGGTAGAAAAAAATCAAAGGTTTGAAAGGCTAGCTAAAAATCTGATGAAAAGAGAGGTAATCAGACTAATACATTTTTTCATATATTTATATACAGCGCTGGAAAAAGTTTGACCACTGCAAATGTTTCTTAAATCAACCCCATTCAAAACCTCTGGAATGTGATCAAGAGGAAGTTAGATCGTCACAAGCCATCAAACAAAGCCAATTTCTGCACTCCTCCTCAGATAACACATTAGTATTGTGTTGTTTAAAAATGTATATTTTTAACAAATAAATGCTCTAAATGAAAATATTTATATTTAGAATTTGGGAGAAATATTATCAGTAGTTTATGGAATAAAACAAAATGTTTATTTTACCCAAACACATACCTATCAGTATTTTTGCAGATGTCTCAATGTGTATTGTGCTACACCACTGCAGGAATAGGGCATCCAAATGTATGCTTTGTAGAACATGTACTTGATAGGCTAGCCCTCAGTGTCAAAATACAAAAACTTCACTGACACTCCAAATGTGAAAATCTGGAAATGAATTTGCTGTAGATTATCTGATTATGGGAGTACGAATATGGGCCTTCTTAGTAATTCTAAATTTGTCTTAATGCCCCACACTCTAAAAACAAATGGTTCGTCAGCGGTTCTTCAAGGGTTCGTTGCGGTGGTTATGGTTCTACATAGCACCATTATTAAAGATAGCTGCTATATAGCACTTAAAGTGGTTCCCCTATGATTACAAGCCAATGAACCACATTTTGTGCTATTTAGCTCCATTTGTTTTTAGAGTGCATGCTCATTTTTCTCCCTGGGCGATAACTGATCACACTCAAACAAAATTTTTTGGTCTTAACACACCAACGGTGGAATCTGCTTCCAACAGTCCCTGCACAATTTATAAATACTTCCATGTACCGGTACTATCAAAGCGGTGTAAATGTATCAACGAAATTCAAAAATTACAAAGTGATAATTTCTTGAAATTTCTAGTCTGTAACATTTTATATATACATATGTCAATATTTCAATAATTTGGATGCTGTGAATTACTTTAGAAACCTTAGTTAAAGGAGAATTCCGGTCAATTTCAACACGTAGCTGTGTTGTTAGGAAATTTGAAGTGCTGTCAGTAGCGAGATAAACTCAAACAATCTGTGTTGCCTACACTGTGTTATCATCCTGAAAAAATGTAAACATATTTTCTAGGGGTAGCATCAGTGTTGTGTAACTTCATTCCGTCTCAATTAAGGGGTAGTTTGGTAAACTGTCAAATAAGCTGCCCTGTGTGTTCCATATGAATGAATTTAAACAGGAAACTGGCATCGAGAGGGAGTTCACCTTTGACACTTCTTGTTCTACGGACTGTTGTGAAAAAACATTCTACAGTGCATACACACCCAATCCAGGGCGAGGTCATGTTTTTGCTCAGATAACTAAAACAAATCATTTATCAACGTGACTGTAAGCATGCAGATTTGTGTAATGGTGAGAAAAGTAATTAGTTGGAATAATAAAACAAATAGACACACCTTTTGCCGAAGGACCAAGTAGGTTTTTAAGGGCAGCCTAGCGATTGGAGCATCTGACCAGTAATCGAAAGGTTGCTACATCAGATCCCTAGCTGATGAGAGGAAACATTTTCAGTCCTTGAGCAAGACAGTTAATTGCTCCCTAGGGTGCTCATAAGTTCAAAAGGGTTTGGTTACATGTAGAAGTGTGTGCAAACAGACAATGCTTTAATGCACATGGGCCCTGCAAATCATATCCTCCTTTGCCGCAAAAGCTACGGCTCTAAAAGCAATGACTTACAGTAAGTGTAAAGAGAACCTGTTTTTTTCCTTACATTTACTTTCATTGCATGCACTGTTTTGACCATTTCTTTACAGTCACTGAAATACGCCCATCTTGGCAGCCTACCTACACATCAGGGCAAGCCTCAGCAGGAGCTGGGAGACAAAGGAAAATATGAACTCATTGAAATCTCAGACTCCAAACAGACGTTTCTCGTGCTTAGCGTGACTAAAATATAGTTTGCTGGAAGCAAACAACTGCTGCCAACTGACAGACAAGCGTATTGACAAGGTCCCATTTTGGGGACCAGGCTCAGGCCAAGAGTATTTTCACTGACAAAAGAAGATCATCCTGACTTTGACTGGAGCACCAGCACGAGGCAGTGCAAATTGTCATAGGATTAGGATAGATAAGTTGAATTATCTACCTTGCTACTTAGCCCCCCAAAATGAATTATTTTGTGCAGATCAGGTGCCTGAAAGTTTAATTGTGGAAGTATAGTTGTTGAGTGTAATCATCCCACACATGATCTGACTAAATGCTTCCATGTTAGATGAGCAGGGCAAAAAAAAAAAATAGGCCGGCTTGGCGACATGTTGTTGGATGACCAAATGAGCACCAATCACCATCCCGCATCTGTCCTAGGATTTGTGGACCTGCCGAAAAGGCAGGGTTAGTGAAAATTTGACAAGACCAACTGGGAGGGGAGAAAGCTTCATAGACAGAAAGGCTTTTTCCATTTTATTTGCTGGTCAGATTGTTTGTTTCTGACTTAATTCTGATTCATCTGCTAACACCCAGTGATTCAACATTACACCTGGTTTCTGGAAGTCTAATTCATGATGTCTGATTCTATGACTCACAAAACATGTACGAATGGAAAACAAATACATTTACTGAAGTAACATTTAGCATATCTTTGTAAGGTGGCATAATTTTAAATCTAATTACAGGTCCTTCTACAGAAATTTGCATATTGTGATAAAGTTTATTATTTTCCATAATGTAATGATAAAAATGAAACTTTCATATATTTTAGATTCATTGCACACCAACTGAAATTTTTCAGGTCATTTATTGTTTTAATACGGATGATTTTGGCATACAGCTCATGAAAACCCAAAATTCCTATCTCAAAGAATTAGCATATTTCATCTGACCACTAAAAGAAGTGTTTGTAATACAAAAAAAAAAGAAAAAGTCAACCTTCAAATAATTATGTTCAGTTATGCACTCAATACTTGGTCGGGAATCCTTTTGCAGAAATGACTGCTTCAATGCGGCGTGGCATGGAGGCAATCAGCCTGTGGCACTGCTGAGGTGTGATGGAGGCCCAGGATGCTTCGATAGCAGCCTTAAGCTCATCCAGAGTGTTGGGTCTTGC
>JACXGM010021149.1:0-17407 GCA_016801145.1 Umbra pygmaea
GGGGGGGGGGGGGGGGGGGGTAATAAAAACAACAGGTGTGTGAAAGTATGTTTCTGCATGTTTATGGGGGATGTAGGAGATGTAGGAGTGTAGAGATCATTAAGTTGACTTTGTGTTTGTGTATCACACACTCAGTTCTTATCGTGTCAGCAGAAAATAGGGTACACACGTCAGGCACTCTCTTACATATATAAACACACACACACACACACACAAACACACACACAAAAAAACACACAAACAAACACAGAGGTCAGCAGAAACAGAGGCTTGATGAACTTGTGTTATTCTTCAATTAAACCTATGAGCTAAAAAACTCCTCTGCTCAATTTACTGTATATGATCGTCAAATCCTCTCTCTCTCTCTCTCCCTCTCTCTCTCTCCTTCTGTCTCTCTCTGTCTCTCTCTGTCTCTCTCTGTCTCTCTCTGTCTCTCTCTGTCTCTGTCTCTGTCTCTCTCTGCATCTCTGTCTCTCTGTCTGCGTCTATGTCTGTGTCGCTCTCTATGTGTCTCTCTGCGTCTGTGTCTCTCTGCATCTCTGTCTCTCTGTCTCTCTCTGTGTCTCTGCATCTCTGTCTCTCTCTCTATCTCTCTATCTATCATACCAGCCATTCCCTTTGTCAAACCATTTCTCTCCATCCAGTGGGACCATCCTCTATAAAGGTTGATCCTAAGATAATGTTGATGACTGATTTCACAAGAGTATTATATTTATTTCAAATTTCAACTAAATCAGTCTGTCAGAGCAGCAGAACAGTGGCTTTCTGTAGTGGCCTGAAATGCAGTGCCTTTCCATTGTGGCTTAAAATGCAATAGCTTTCTACTGTGCTTTTTTTCTAGTGGCTTCCTACAGTCACTAACTAAAGTGGCTAACTATTGTGTCTTCGTATGGTGGCTCATACTTAAATGTTGCACACCTAAAGCCTAATTTGTCAACCATGCAGTTTTTTTCCAATGGCACCTTTGCATGCACTGACTTCCACAGTATCTTATTTTATTTACAGTATCTTATTTATTGTTTGTAATTTGCACAATATCCATTCATGCTCAAGTGTTAATTTACTCCATAGTATTTGCATGCCACTTTACATATTAATTGATCTACCTCTCAAACTCTGATTTCTGTTGCAGTAATTGTACATATACTTACATCGTTTCTCTTGTCATTTTTATTGTTTTTTATCCTTTGTGTAATTAATGTGTAACTCATGTGTAACTTTGTCTCATCTAAAGTATCACTGTATCTTGGCAAGTCGCCGTTTTAAAAGAGAAATTGTTCTTAACATGCCCACCTGGTTAAATAAAGGTTAAATAAAAAATGTATTAAATACACAATTTGCAGCAGCTGACTGAAACACAACTCTATCTTCCTGCATCTATACTGTATTTGTGTACGTCCGCTGTAAATCAATTTCATTATATTTTCACTGTATTCATATATGCATATGCATGTATATTTTGTTGTCCACCATTAACTAGTACAATTCTGAGAATGTGATTGTACTTTGCGAATAAAGTCGATTCTGATGCCCAAAATAACAACGTTTGATTGCAATTATTTATCCACTAAACGCGAGTTTTATCGGCACGGATCGTTAGAACTTTGCATTCAGGTATGTTCAATTTCAGTCAAATTAATTAAGATCAAGGTTCTCAGCTGAGGCATGCAATATCTCACATCACAAGCAGAGGGCATAACTGCATTCCTTCAACTTTGTGATTAATGGGGTTTCTCTGTGAAATACAGAAGGGTTTTTAATGTATCTTCATTTGCCTATAAACAAGAACATTATCTTATTTTCATGGTTGGAATATAAAACCGCAAATATGTTATCTATAGGGTAAAATAATACCACCATGCAATGGGAACTAATACCCGTACGCCCCTCTCCCTTGAGTCTATACTTATTCAACCGCAGGGGTGTAACACACATTTGATTATATATTTTAGACAAGCACGTCAGTCCTTTAGTCAGATTGTAAAGCGGCATATTCAAGCAATATTTGAATGAAACGTAAAATTATTTTAACTCGGTCTAACACTGGCCGTGGTTGTATCGTTTACCTAGAGATGAGCGCACGCCACTGTCCCACGTTTCACTTTTCATGGCAACAACGTAATGACGCTAGCCGCGGCAGTTCCCTGTCTGACAACGGATCACATGCCAAATGCGCAGATGAATATGCCGGTACGACTCTAAATGCACGCACACACACCTGTACGTGGCGGTTGACACACACGCTCAATCCCACGTGCTGATTCACACATTCATTCATTGAGTTTTTTTAAACGCAATTACCTGCCTTTTAACTAAACTAACATTTAGATAAATTGTAAATTGTATCACAATCTACAGGCTACTGAGCAGTTTAGATGTGTATTGAAATCCGTATGTGTCGTTTTATAAACTGTTAATTTGGATAACTAAACTATAATAATGTATAGCCTACTGTATATTATAAACTGGATAGTTTGCATCCTGTATGCCGATTGGCTTATAGCGGTATAAATCACACCACTTTGATCACTCTAATTGAATTGTTAACCAGGTTTAACGAGCAATGAGGCATTTCAGGGGTTTGCCAATAAACTACAGCTAGCACTGTGTACTGGCGATGCGTTGTCCCTAAGAACAGCTTTTACCGTGGTATATACTGTAGACCATGTGCCTCATTTCTTATACTCTATATTTGTATACAATACCATGGATATGACATCACATTAACTATTACTGCTGTAATGGTAACCAGTTCATAAGAGCAATAAGGCATCACAAGGGTTTGTAATGCCAATAAACCACAGCCAAGCTGTGTCCAAGTACTTCACATAGCCGTGGTACAGTATATTGTCCATAGGAGATCTGGAGAATTTGGAGGCCAAGTTAACACCTTGAACTTGTTGTGTTCCTCAAACCATTCCTGGACCATTTTTGCTTTGTGGCAGGGTGCATTATCCTGCTGAATGAGGCCAATGCCATCAGGGAATACATTGTCCATGAAAGGGTGTACAAGTTCTGCAACAATGCTTAGATAGGTGGTACATGTCAAAGTAACATCCACATGAATGGCAGGACCCAAGGTTTCCAAGGAGAACATTGCCCAAAAATCACACTGCTTCCGCCGGCTTGCCATCATCCCATAGTGCATTCTGGTGCCATGTGTGCCCCAGGTACGTCACGCACACGCACACGACCATCCACATGCTGTAAAAGAACGTGATTCATCTGTCCAGACCACCTTCTTCCATTGCTCCATAGTCCAGTTCTGATGCTCACGTGCCCAGTAGTCTAGCGTGTATTTTTTGTGTATATTGTGTGATGATTGCGACATAGGCCTAATATGATAACGTATCGATGGCAGAATATTCTATCTGTACCTACTAGAGCTACAGTAACTAGGTATTATAGCTCCCTTTCATAAGTAACAAGGTAGCTACAGTATATATGTTTTGTCTGTCTTGATAGCATTTAGCAGTATGCTACATGGGATGTCAATGTTAGGCAACAGCGCGAAAGAGCACTTGTCTTTCAGCAATCGTGTTACTAAAGCTGGGCACAATTCTGCCACCGTTTCACAATGAATGTGTGTGTTTAAAAAATAATGCTCTTTTAAAAATTGTGTGGTAAAGTTTTGGTTAGTGGTCCTGTTTTGAGGCTGTTACTGGAAAAACAGAAGCTACTCGCTATAGGGGGGTGGGCAATAAGTTCATTTTGAATTCTGGACCTTGTGGGATTTCAAATGCAGACTATCTTCCTATTGAAATGAAAAGGGTTACCTACCCTTTACGTTTCACCTTGATAGAATAATTTTAACTGAAAGGAAATGCACATGGTCTGAAAATAAACACCTTTCTCGTCAACAATGGCATGTGTATATTCTGAAGGGGGTCTAATTACAATGTGGTAGTGAAATTATGTTCATTGCTATCTCCAAAGTTGTTAAAAATCACTTTTTATTACCGGCCACTGCCACCTTTTTTTTTTGAGAAAATAGTTTATTTTCAGACCATGTGAATTTTCCTTCATGTATTAGCATTCTAATGACAGGAAAGGTAAAGCATAGCCTCTTTTGTTTCCATAGGAAGCTAGTGCACACTGATACAGAAGCAGCATAATTGTCTGTAAAATGGACTCATGGTTCTCGGATGCATTGGCACACAGACTATGTATATGGCATACATCATCTATGGTAACGTTTGTAAATACTATATTATGAAACTGATTTACTGTGTAATATCCCTTTAAAAAGTGAATGCAAGAGACGGATGGCTGTGTTAACTATTTACCTGTCTGTGTGAATGCACGTTAGCATGCTAACAGCATTACTATGCCAAAAAAGCATAAATGTTTAAGTCATATTCCATAGATTGATAATGATGACACCAACATATTGTAATAAACAGTTCAAACATTCTTAGTTAATTACAGAAGCGTTAGGACATTTAATGAAAGATAATGAACCAGGTTAAACAAGGTCATTTCGTGGCTAATTTAAATGGGCGCCGATAGGACTTCGATTAGGCTACTTTTTATTCAGTAAATGGGCGTGGCTAAATGATTAACGTCAGACCGTGTCTCAGCAGTGAGTTTATTCACTGCACGAGAGACTGTGAGAGACTTCGGAAATGTTTCACTGTGATGCTTGAACGATTTCGGAACAGATTCAGCTGGGAACATCAACCCGGGAGAACGTACATGAAGGAAGCGAAATTAAACCTTAGTTTTTAAATAAAAGCGTTGATTATTTAAAGGTAATAGTAAGCACTGTAGAAACGACTGTGTATTGCATAGGAGTGAAAGTTTCTGTAATTGCATTTTCCCTTTTTCTAATGGACAAGCATTTGGAGACAGCTGGTACACCAAGTATGGAATTAACTTTGTAATGTGGATTGTAATTTCATTTGTAGAAAATAAGGGTCTACTTCAGAACAATGTGAGAAGATACACGTCCTGGATTCTCATGTTTCTGGATATCTTGAAAATTATTGGAAACAGTTGAAAGAAAGTCGTTATGCTCAAGCGGTTTTTGCTCAGGTGTCTTCCTTGCTCCGATTCTGGGACCAAAATGCATTTGACACTGCAGCCCCCTTTCCCCTTACAGAAGTTATAACATTTCTTACAATTAGTTTTAAACTTTACAAATGCGTTGGAACAAATCGCAGGACGACCAGCTTGGATTTTAAAACGACATTTGCATTTGGAATTTCAATCATGAACTTTGTTGACACTTTGGTAATATTAGTTCTCCTGACGGTTCTGTACTTGTCAGCTGTCAAGGTAAGTTATGTGTTATAACAGACCTATGGCCTTTAAATGGACCTCAAATACATTAATTAGGCCTATTATGTAAAAAGTGATCAAGTGTAGGTTGTCCTTGTCGCTCCCCTTGCTAGGTCATGGCTCATGTTTTAACAAGCTCAAAATGTTTCTTTGCTGCGGAGATATTTAAATAGCAATTTTTAATCTAAACTTACACTACCAAACTTCACGTATCATCTGACAAGGTGGGTGGCACCATTTGTCTTTCCTAGAGGTGGAATATATAGTGGTTTTGAACGAATGTAATGAAGTTTAGAGTCGCCTGTGACTGCGGGCCTGCTCAGAAACCCCTTGGCGATATTATGCTTTAAAGGCGCAGCAGCGGCATTTTGAGTTGAACGAGTTGGCAGCAGGTTCGCAGTCCTCGCATCGATCCTCGTTTTATTAAACGTTAAAATGTGGATCTATGTTTATAGGAAAATAAGTATACAATACGTTGATTCCTTTACATAACATTTGCGCAAATATGTATGGGAACTAAAACACCGACTTATAAAAACAGTTATTGAATTTGAATTGTTCCTTAGCTAAGGCTATACTTCCTCTGAGGCTGGGGCAGTTAGTACGTGTTTGGCTCAGTAGGCATACGTTAGTATATGCCTGGACATCTACCTATAACTTTAAATTACAAACAGTAGGCTAATAGGTATCTTTAAAAGAATATTGCAGAAATGTCCATAGCTTCCACTCTAGCAGGTATCGCCCGGTCCCCAAACATCCAAACACTTTTGCGTCTCTCCCGCGCCTTCTATCCTAAACTACACAAAGACCGGCATAACATATTTATTACATTACATATTAGAATTAAACATTTGCAGACAACTTCCAACGCCACGTAATTACTAACAACACATGGCCCATGCCAAGTTTTCCCAATTCGACAACAGATTTGTTTTACTGAAATATTCGCTGGGGACTGGGGCTGAGAATAAAACAATGTTACTTTTCAGAGGTGGAATCTACACTTCCAATACAAACGCCACTGCCACTTGGCATTTCATGTCATGGCCTCATGCAATCCTGGTCAACTACTGCGCGTGTACTAGGTGCCTACTTGGGTAAAGTGCAACGTGTGTCAAAGACTGTTCAGTGGACCATGGTAGACCACCTAATTTCCAACAAACTGGACTAGAGGCGACTTATCGAGCAGTTATCAAGTGTGTTCAACATTCAGTTACGAATCACTTGCATATTTCAACATTTTCAAATATGCCTACTACAGTTTTTTTTTAAACATAATGCTAAAACATACCGGGTGATATTTCACAGCGGCCAACGTTTACAAGTTTGCCTGCCACGTAGCCATTTTGGTTAAGCTACAATTTATTAAACGTGACCAGCACTGTGCTGTAATGTGACTTTTTGTGAATATAAACCTAACGCTACAATCTAACCTCAAACTTTATGCTCCTTTTTCTTTCTCCCGCGCAGAGTGCCCACATTCCGAAGGAAGAAGGGAGTGCGCATGAACGCGGTAGGTGATAGGGAGCTTTCATTGGGCTTCCTTGCACTCAAACTGCCAATGAAATAGGGTTTGTGGGGTTCACCTTGAATGTCCTGTCAGGAAGACACATGCCCTCTTGCGGTCTAAAGTGTAACTGCACTGTGTCCTAGGCAGGTTTAAATATAATGTTCAACATTCACGTATTCATACATTACCTTTTGTGCATTTTTAATTTTAAGGTGGACATTTATTTGAGTAAAAGTACTTTTCTGAGTTACTCTGAGTTCACAAGTTTTGGGAAGGCCCTACTTAAGACCAAAATTATCAGGTAAAGGGAGTTCATAGCTTAACAGTGAATTATGAAACAAATAGAACGAGTAAAGTAAATAACAATCATGGTCTTTGGTAAGATATGAACTCCCTTTACCTGATCATTTAGGTCTTAAGTAGGGACTTTCCAAAACTTGTTAACTCAGAGTCACTCAGAAAAGTACTTTTACTCAAGTAAAGTCCTACCTCTGTAACCTTGAAACGTGATATTGAATTTAAGATAAAAATGCAAAAATAATGTTAACATGATTTATATATAATGGAATGTAGTCTCTGGCCCTTTCTGCAACTTGACACAAACTTGCTCAATATTTGAAATATGCTGCTCTCATAACCAGAAGCTGAAACTAGTTAGTTACTGTAAGTTTGCAGTATCATTGTGTTTCCCAACATGTGCACCCCCTAGGTTACAATGTCTTTAGTGCTTCAGAGCAAAAGGTACCAAGCTTTCTTGGGCTGAGAGAGAGAGGGAAAGATGAAGGCAGTACAGAAGCATACCAGAGCTACAATGAGAGTGGATGGCAGGGAGTCCCCTTGATGGGTGAGATAATACAATAATAATGTAGTATACATTTAGCATAGCAGAGCATTTGAACCATAATGCATGTGTACATTTTCACATGGAGGACCCCAGTGTCAGATGGTTGCCGAAGGCCAGTATAAGACATAGAATCTTTGTAATATGTGATGTTGATAGAGAAGGAATTTTAAATGTGTGTGTCTCTTTGTCCCCAGTAATCCCCTTCATGGATGTGTACAATAAGAGCATGTGTCAGCCCAGAGAGCTGCTGGTTGAGATCAATCAGGAGTATCCAGCAGAGGTAGAATACAATTACATCCCATCCTGTGTGCCACTGATGCGCTGTTCGGGATGCTGCAACGATGAGATACTACAGTGTACGCCAACCTCCACGCATAACATCACCATGCAGGTGAAAGACTGAGCATTTACATTTAAACGCTTACCATCACAGTTATAAGCCATACAAATCCTACTTCTTCACAACTGTCATCAGGTTGGAGGTCACAGACCGACCCCTTGCTTAACTGTTACATTTTGAGTGACTACCACTCCAAGCACTTTATAACATAATGGAGGTGAAACTGCAATTAACCCCATTCTTTCTCTTCTCTCTCTCTCCTTTCTCTCTCTCTCTCTCTCTCTCTCTCTCTCTCTCTCTCTCTCTCTCTCTCCCCTCTCTCTCTCTCTCTCTCTCTCTCTCTCTCTCTCTCTCTCTCTCCTCTCTCTCTCGCCTGTTCATCACTTCCCCCTTACAACACCATAACATCACTACGGAGGTGAGATCCTAGCCCTTAATCATTAATTGTAACACCTTAGTCTCTAACCTCCCCCTATCCTTATATACTTCAGCAGCATTATATAGGTAAAAGTCATAACAACTCAACACACGTCTGTGTCTAGAAGAACCCCCTGTCTTTTTCTAACAATTCATATATCCTGTCAGTACATGTGTGTCAAGTAATGTGGGTTTGTGTATCTGCTGAATATGAGCATAAACAGCATACTGTTGATTTCTCTTTACTTCTTTTCCTCCAAAATGTTTGGACAATAAAAATGATTGATATGCAGGGCACCAGATATTTTAGGAAAGATTCATATAATGTCAAAATTAAGCACTTGTTTTTATTTGGCCACACTGACTTTGCATGCAATATCTTCCTGACATCTGCTACCTTTTAGCCCTGAAAAAAACTTGCTATGGCAGTATGTTTAGGGTCATTGTCCTGCTGAATGACGAAGCACCATCCAATGAGTTTGGAGGCATTAGCTTACATTTTAGTGGACAATAAGTTCCTGTACACTTAAAAATTAATTCTGCTGCAGCCGTCAGCATTTACATCATCACTGAAGACACGTGAGTCCCAGTGTCAGCCACATGTCCAAGTCCTAACACCCTCTTCACCATATCTCATGCTGTGGATCTTGGCCAGTTCCTTTTTCCTTAACATCTTCTTTTTCGTCACTCTGGTACCTTTTAATCACTGTCTCATCTGACCGCAAATCATTTCAGGACCTATGCATGTTTTTTAGGTATTATTGATTTCAAACTTTAATATTGCGATCTTGATTTTGATACTAACACAATGGTTTGTAATGTGCAGTGTGCATTTTTATATTTACAATTTAGTCATTTAGCAAATTCTCTTATCCAAGGTAATTTACTGTAACTACGGTATAGTCTTCTGAGCTCTGCTGATACATTTAGTTGCCTGTTGATGGTAGTGGCTGACACATCCACACCTGCTTTCTGGAGATTCTTGGAGCAACTTACTTCTTCATACTATATATATATGTATATACACTGAACAAAAATATAAATGCAAAACTTTGTTTTTTGCCCCCATTTATCATGAGCTGAACACAAAGATCTAAGACTTTTTCTATGTATGTACACATCTTTGCCGAGTTAATCCATTAACCTCACAGGTGTGGCAGCATGATTATTGCACAAGGTGTGCCTTAGGCTGTCCACAATAAAAGGCCACTCTAAAATGTGCAGTTTCATCACACAACACAATGCCACAGATGTCACAAGTTTTGAGAGAGCGAAACTGACAACTCCCACACAGTGATTTAAAGCCACAACAGGTGGATTCAGCACCATGGCCAGCTCTGCAGCCTACTGAATTGTTTGTAAGTCCTTAGGCTGCAGAGCTGGCCATTTTTCAGGTATCCAGGGCCACTTCTGACTGCTAACCATTGTTTTTTAGGATGCTCCAAAAAATATTTGATAAACCTATGGTTTTTGCTATGATTCTGATAGATGTTTTAAGATAATTAAGATCCATAATGGCTTATTGGACTGGCTTACTGGACTTTCATTGACCACTTTTGGTCTGGGTGTTGACATACACCAAATAGCAGATTTCACTGGACTTGGACCCTTGTAAATGTAAATTATTCTAATATTTTGGTACCTTGAAATAGAATAAATGTATGTAACAATTTATAATTGAAAATGCTGTGGAGTATATGGCAGAAAAAAGAAAAAAATGCTTAACTATTTTAATAATTATAGAGGGTACTGGGAATAGTATAGTATTTGCTTGTAATACAAATAATGCTTTTAATGTTTTTTACCGTGAGAAAGAAGAAAATTCTTATTTTTTACACTAACCCCACCTGTTTATTTTTCCACAGATAAAACAAGTCAATTCTGAAGCGAAAGACGTTATAGTTTTAAAGAGTTTCACAGAACACAGTGCATGTGCCTGCAGGTAAGTGTTTCAATTTTTTTCTTACTGTATACAGCTACTGTCAACTAAAGATGTATATATTGGCACCCTTCATAAGATTTAGGAAAAGTGAATGCAAAAAATATTCAATGCAAGAAGTGAGTCATACTTTGTATTTTAGGATGAACCATAATGTGAGGCACACTTTGTTGTTTAATTTTTGCAATACAATTTTGATAAATGTCATGAAGGGTGTAAATACATTAGCAGTTTGTCCATGCTAAATTCAAACCATGCATAAGTAGATGTGGTTTTGCAAGCAAACTATTTCTGAGGCAAATAGAGGTGTTGGATCCACAAGAGATGTGCAATAATGATAGACTGGTATTAACAAGGTTTCAGCTTTTTCTTATTACAACATAGCTGTCTCATATATATATATATGGAAGATCAAGAGGAAGATGGATGGTCACAAGCCATAAAAAATATTTTGCACCAGGAGTGGTATAGTCACCCAACATCAATGTGAAAGACTGGTGGAGAGCATGCCAAGATCTTTGGGCAAGACACTTTACCCTAATTGCTCCCAGGTCGTTGCTGTAAATAAGAAATTGTTCTTAGTCAAATTACCTGGTTAAATAAAGGTTAAATAAAATAAATAAAAAATGTTTCGTTTTTTAACCAGTTTTCTGCAAATAAATGCTCTGAATTACAATATATCTATTAATAATTTGGGAGAAATGTTGTTAGTAGTTTATGGAAAAAAAATAGTTAATTTTACATACAGTGGTGCTTGAAAATGTGTAAACCTTTAAGAATTTTCTACATTTCTGCATAAATATTACCCAAACATTGTTGACAGATTTCCTATCCTAAAATTAGATATAGATAATTTAATTAACCAAATGAGACAAAAATATTATATTTTGTCATTTGTTTATTGATGAAAATGTTCCATTATTAAATATCATTGCATATCTATGAGTGGCAAAAGTATGTGAACCTCTAGGATAAGCAGTTAATTTGAAGATTAAATTAGTCAGGTGTTCTCAATCAATGGGATGACAACCAGGTGTGAATGGGCACCATGTTTTATTTAAAGAACAGGGATCTATCAAAGTCTGATCTTCACAACACATGTTTGTGGAAGTGTACCATGGCACAAACAAATGAGATTTCTGAGGATCTCTGAACAAAAATGGTGTGCATGGAAGTGTTGCAAGGAGAAAGCCACTCCTCTCCAAAAAGAACATTGCTGCCAGTTCTTAAAATCACTTTGACAAGCTAGAAGGCCATTGCAAAAATTATGTGTGGACGGATAGACCAACAATGAGTTGTGTTATGTTTGGCGAAAAGGAAAGAACTGCATTCCAGCATAAGTACCTTATTGCATCTGTGAAGCATGGTGGTGGCGCTGTCATGGTTTGGGCCTGTTTTTTCTGAATCTGGGCCAGGACAGCTTGCCATCATTGGTGGAACGATGAGTTCTGATTTATACCAACAAATTCTAAAGGAAACTTTCAGGACATCTGTTAAAGAACTGAATCTCAAGAGAAGATGGGTCATGCAGCAAGACAACAACCCTAAGCACACAAGTAATTCTACTAGAGAATGGATAAAGTAGAATAAAGTAAATTCTTTGGAATGGCCAAGTCAAAGTCCTGACCTTAATCTAAATGTTGTGGAAGGACCTGAAGCGAGCAGTTCATGTGAAGAAACCCACCAACAATTCAGAGTTGAAGCTGTTCTGTAGGGAGGAATGGGCTAAAATACATCCAAGCCAATGTGCAGAACTGATCAACAGTTACTGGAAACATTTAGGTTAGTAATAGTGGGGGTCACACCAGATACTGAAAGCAAAGGTTCACATACTTTTGCCACTCACAGATATGTAATAATGGATCATTCTGTTTAAACAAATATAACCAAGTATAATATTTCTGTCTGATTTTTTTAAATTGTGTTCTCATTCTCTAATTTCAGGACTGTAAAAATCTGATCATGTTTTAGGTCACTTTTATGAAATATAGAAAATTCTTATGAGTTCACAATCTATCGAGCACCACAGTATCAATAGTAAAACCAGAGACACTGATGGTTTTCCAGTGTTCTCTGTCACGTCTCCACCTCAGACTTGCCAGTCTACATACCACCACGCCTCAACGCAGCTCCCCAGCAACCCAGGGTGACACAAACCCAACGCACCCAGATTGTCTCCAGCACACCTGCATCTCATCAGCACCTCTATCTGCCCTAGGTTGTCCCTCTGTGTCTGTGCATTATACGTTTCGTGTGAATACTAGTGCATGTTTATTAAGATGTTTGTTGTGTCCATGTCTTTGATTTTGAAAAAATAAGTTTACTACATTTGGTTATCCTGCATTTGATTCCAATTTTATACCACTACATGTCACACAACAGTCTCTTAATCTCTTCTAGAGGTGAACTGGTATATTACTATCTTACACCAGAGTCTACATTTACTGATCAGATTATTTGGATACCATGTTTATATCTCTGTATGCAGTTTAAGGGCGTTAAAGTTTGTTTCGCATGCTATTGCTAACTAGTACTATCACATTAACTGGATATCTATCGGAAAAGCTGTTGCCAGACACGTACTGTATAATCATTGAGTTGCTAACCAATGTTGGTTAGCAACTGTCTTAAGGCTGCAGTGCACATTGACATTTCTTTCTTTTCAATGCACAGTATTGGGTCCCCTGTTTGTGAATAAATGGGCTTACTCTCTCACACTATCCCTTTAATTTTTAGTTTGTTAACCACTACACGTAAATCACAATGGTTTCACAACTATACATATTTTGTAAGTAGACAATAGTTTTCTCCAACCAATGATTACCGTGAAATGTGAAGTTTCACAATGCTTGGCTTTATGAACCCACTGCCTTGGATTTGTGCCAGAGGATTTGTTGCTCCATGATCAGTTATGGGCAAAGTAGTTGTTGTGAATGTTGAGAAACAAAACATATTTGACAATCTATTGTAATCAGATATTGAGTGTGTGGGTGTGCTCGCCCATCTTTATGTGTGTGTTTCTTTTAAACATCAATGAGATAAATCAGTGAGAAAGACATAATTGTCATGAATACTGTGGGATCAGGGTCACCTAAGCGATGCCCATGTATCTGTTCACTATTGATGTTTACAAAGAAACAAACAGTGGCCAGTGTGTGAGGTCATCCTTTCTTTTCTGCAATTTTTTCAGCCGAAAGAAAGAAGTTGAAGAACAGCCACCGACGTGAGTAGTTACTTGGGCAACATAAGGGAGGGTTTTTAGTCTCTCTCTCTCTCTGTCTCTGTCTCTCTCTCTGTCTCTCTCTCTCTGTCTCTGTCTCTCTCTCTCTGTCTCTCTCTCTCTGTCTCTCTCTCTGTCTCTCAATTGGTGCTTTATTTGCATGAATGGGTGGTTGCCACTACTGCCAAATCAAAGGGTACAAGCAACAATAGTGATACAGTGAAACAGCAAAAAAAAGAAATAACAAAATAAGACCATAATATTCTGGACATTCTACACAAAATTAAACAAATAATCAACATAGCAGAAATGTACATTATGGTTGCTAACATTTCTCTTTTGTGACAAGCCAGGACATAGTCAGCTGCGAGCTCTACAGTTTCTGTATTTTCTCCTAAGAGAATGCACATTTTCTCTTCATCGGGTATTTAAAAAAAAACTGGAAATTATTTCCTTAAATTGCCGGAAATATATACACTCACCTAAAGGATTATTAGGAACACCCGGTCAATATCTAATTAATGCAATGATCTACTCAACCAATCACATGGCAGTTGCTTCAATGCATTTAGGGGTGTGGTCCTGGTGAAGACAATCTCCTGAACTCCAAACTAAATGTCAGAATTGGAAAGAAAGGTGATTTAAGCATTTTTGAGCGTGGCATGGTTGTTGGTGCCAGACGGGCCGGTCTGAGTATTTCACAATCTGCTCAGTTACTGGGATTTTCATGCATAACCATTTCTAGGGTTTACAAAGAATGGTATGAAAAGGGAAAAACATCCAATATGCAGCAGTCCTGTGGGTGAAAATGCCTTGTTGATGCTAGAGGCCAGAGGAGAATGGCCGACTGCTTCAAGCTGATAGAAGGGCAACTTTGACTGAAATAACCACTCGTTACAACCGAGGTATGCAGCAAAGCATTTGTGAAGCCACAAAATGCACAACCTTGAGGCGGATGGGCTACAACAGCAGAAGACCCCACCGGGTACCACTCATCTCCACTACAAATAGGAAAAAGAGGCTACAATTTCCAAGAGCTCACCAAAATTGGACAGTTGAAGACTGGAAAAATGTTGCCTGGTCTGATGAGTTTCGACTTCTGTTGAGACATTCAGATGGTAAAGTCAGAATTTGGCGTAAACAGAATGAGAACATGGATCCATCATGCCTTGTTACCACTGTGCAGGCTGGTGCTGGTGGTGTAATGTTTGGGGGATGTTTTCTTTGCACACTTTAGGCCCCTCAGTGCCATTTGGGCATCGTTTAAATGCCACGGCGTACCTGAGCATTGTTTCTGACCATGTCCATCCCTTTATGGCCACCATGTACCCATCCTCTGACGGCTACTTCCAGCAGGATAATGCACCATTTCACAAAGCTCGAATCATTTCAAATTGGTTTCTTGAACATGACAATGAGTTCACAGTACTAAAATGGCCCCCACAGTCACCAGATCTCAACCCAATAGAGCATCTTTGGGATGTGGTGGAACAGGAGCTTTGTGCATCCCACAAATCTCCATCAACAGCAAGATGCTATCCTATCAATATGGGCCAACATTTCTAAAGAATGCTTTCAGCACCTTGTTGAATCAATGCCACGTAGAATTAAGGCAGTTCTGAAGGCGAAAGGGGGTCAAACACAGTATTAGTATGGTGTTCCTAATAATCCATTAGGTGAGTGTAGTTCTTATTGAATTAAATTTAGTGCAGTAAAGTAGGAAGTGCTGTTCGTTTTCCACCTCTCCTGATCCACAGTGTTTACAGAATCTTTCTTCCCTGACAATCCATGTTTTTGTGCCGTCCAGTTTCGATAGCCCGACTATGATCACTGAGTCTGTACATTGTTACTATCTTCCTTTTTTTAATTCCTTGATTCTTACAAGGTGTTGTGCTAACTTGATTTCTCTATTTAGAATTTGGTGACATTGAGGTTTTTGATTACATTTGATTTCATTTTGCCAATAGGTAGTGTATGTATTTTTGTATCAGTTTTGGTACTGATGGTGTGGTGGTTGCATGTAGCTGATGCTTCTGGGCTAACTGCTCTAAAGGGTCATTCTCTGGGTTGCTGTGTTTGTGTAGAAAAGCTTTCTGATTATATTCTGGATCACATTGTGTTAAGTGAGTCCAAAATGTTGTGGCTCTTTTCTCAATGTTGAGTGCTAAGGAGAATCTCCCATGTTCTGCCCTTCAAGCTAGGTTGGAAGCATTTCTGTGAACTCCAAGGATAATTTTACAAAATTCCAAGTGTACTAGTTCAGTCTGACTTTTGTCCCAAGACCTACCATTTTAAATTTGTACAGTGTCTTTCTAATTGCACAATATGCTCTGCGTGCTTTCTCTACTAGACTTTATGGCCAGGTCAAAATGGCCAGATTAACTTATCATAAGACCAAGGTATGTATAACTGGTGGAGTGTTTCACGGTTGTTCCTCCCACTGTGAAATGGTATCTACATTCCTGATATCTGGACTATTTCTGATATTTTGTCCAAAATAATAGATAATGCCCAATCTTTACAGTATTGTTCTAGTAAACATAGGCTTTGCTGCAGACCCTGTTCTGTCGGTGATAAGATGACATCAGCGTATAAAATAAACTTTATTTTTTTTGTCTTCAAGAGTCCTAGAGATGAAGACTGTTCCAATTTGGTAGCCAGTTTATTTATATAAATATTGAATAAGGTTGGACTAAGATTGCAACCTTGTTTCACTCCTCTAACCTGAGTAAAATATTCTGTTCTTTTGTTTTCCACTTTTACACAACATTTGTTTTCTTTATACATTACATTTATAATATCATAGATTTTGCCTCCTACACCACTTTGAAGGAGTTTTAAGAACGTACCTTCGTGCCATATTGAGAAAAAAGGATCTTTTAAAATAATTCTCTCCATAAACCAGAAAAAGTGCTTCAGGCTTCACATTATCAGGGTTTGACAATTGTGGCATAATTAACATTATATTCAGTTATAAAACACAAATTCTCAGCAGCAGGCTTAGAAACCTCTCTTGTTCTGTGTTGCATTTAGCTCGCAGGTAGTCATGTATCATATTTGCGAGCCATATAAGGTAAGTGTATTTACTAAGTCAATCGAAGTCTAAGTTTAGACATTTCCAACACATACTGCCTTATTTCTCCTAACAAAAATGGAGGTAAAATGAATGATTAATCTCTTATTTAACCAATTGTACCCATTAAGCCCAGGGTACTCCAAATAAGCCCACTTTTAAGTAGTACAAATTATTTAAGAACATGTCATTACTAAGATAACATTCCATGCCTCTCAATTCTTTTAATTAGTAATATATAATGTTATGAAAAATTCACATAAATAATAAAGGAACTGATATTTGAAATTGTTATACATTCATTAGGCCTAACTTAAATTGTAATGGTCATGTTACAAAAGAAGATAAATATGAATTAGACCTAAATATGAACAAAGTGAAGAATATTCTAATTTATATAGCCAATTTCTTGGCTAGAAAATTCGCTTGAACGAGATCAATTAGGCCCAATTTCATGAATCCCCAACCCCACTGGCAGAGAATCTAAAAGGATGGAGAGAGAAAACAGATTGACTGTAGATTGTATTGAACATGTTCAATACATTCCTGTTAGTAACCTCTACTGAAACGCTGATGTCTAAACTAGGAGCAGGCTTAAACACATTCTGTAGCTACTTGACCTACCTGTTCATTGAGTTTCAACCATACTGTTGCCTCTACAACTACAATAGCATCACTTGTATTACTAAGGCCTACCTGAAGACATACTGTGGCCTCTATACCCAGTTCCACTTATATTACTAAAGCCTACCTGAAGACATACTGTGTCCTCTATAATTAGTTC
>JACXGM010021150.1:0-17406 GCA_016801145.1 Umbra pygmaea
CACATTCAGCACCTTCCCTTGGGACAGCGCCTTGTAACGTCGCACTTAAGTGGCAGCTTAAGTGCGACGTGTTAAGAAGATTCTAAGGGAGACTTCGGGGAACACACTTACGAACGTAAACAACTTCTGTAAGATATATCTTTTAGAGTCTTCTTAGCGGGCTAAGAGTGAACGTTATCGGGGAACCGGGCCCTGGATGTTTTACAGTCATCGCCAACAATTGATGAGGGACCAGCCTTTTTTCATCTCCAGAACATCTCTAAAACTAGAAACTTTCTATCAAATAATGATGCAGAAAAACTAATACCATATATAATTTTATTACTTTTAGACTACACTATTGCAAGTCACTTCTCTCTGGCTGCCCTTATAAGTCACTATACAAGCTTCAATTTGTGCAGAAGTTTGATCACATCACCCCAGTGCTAGCCTCTCTGCACTAGCGGCCGGTAAAGACTAGAGCTAATTTTAAGGTCTTGCTATTAACCTTCAAAGCATTTTCATGGAGTTGTACCTGGTTTTCTCTCTGAATTGGTCCTGCTGTACATAAATATTGTACTATGGGTGCTATGGTCTCAAGATGCAGGCATCCATGTTGTACCTAGAATTTTAAAACAAACAGCAGGTGGTAGGGCTTTCTCTCATAGAGACTCATTACTGTGAAATTTCAAACTGATACATGTTAGAGGTGCAGACTGAGTCTCAATTTCTAAGCAATTAGTAAAGACTCATCTCTTTGGTAGGGTTTGCCACTAAGAGTAGTCTGAGTTTCTAAAACATGCTTTAGGGCTGTCAGGCAAGTGATATGAGACTGGGCCTGTGTGGCAACCCCTCTCAAGCTTACCTGTCAGTCTTAAAATGTTTAATGTTTCACTAAAACATGTGTTAGAGCTGGCAAGCAAGTGATATGAGACAGGGGCCCTGCGTGATAACCCCAGTTAAGCTTGCATGTAAGATTAAAAATAAATATAATATTTTCACAAAATGTGCTAGGGCTGGCAGGCAAATGATTTAAGACAGAATGCATTTGTGGTAACCCCTGTTAAGCTCGCCTGTCAGATCAAAACTTAAATTATACTTTTTTACAAGAAAAACATTCATAAGGGCTGGCAAGCAAAATATATGAGACAGGTGGCCAGATTGGAAACCCCTGTTAAGATTGCCTGTTAGATTAAAACTTAAATTGTACTTTTATACAACAAAAAATCATACAGGCTGGCAGGCAAATTATATGAGACAGGAGGCCTATGTTGTGATTGCTGTTACACTTGCCTGTCAGATAAACTCAGACTGAATTATATTTTTTAAAGAAAACATGTTTTTGGGCTGGCAGCTATTATGCTTCCATGACCACTTGGGATGGGGCCTAGTTTACTATAGTATAGGCTTCATTAATTTTTGCTGGAGGAGTTTAAATCTGAATTCTAAGCTGAGGTACTGTTTTAAATGCCCCATTTATTTTTATTCCACCTGGCTGTTCTTATTCTTGTATACCTAGCTGTCAAGCCAATCTGGATATGTCTAAAGACAAAGCCCACATGGAGATCTGAACTAGCCACATCAGATCATGTCCTAGGACTTCTCACAGGACTTTAATGTGTACTGATAAACAACTTGGCTTTAATTGGACATTCATTTTGAAACGTTACACCTGGCACAGCCAAAAGAGGAATGGCCACCCCACTGAGTCTGGATCCTCTCTAGGTTTCTTCCTGGGAAGCACACTACTTTAAAGTTTGTCCTAGCCACTGTGCAAGATGTGTTTTTATCAAAGGAAATAGATAAGTAAAATAAACTAAACACTTGAATAAAACAGAAATCAAAGGTGTGCTAACTTGGCGCAGTGTAGACAAAATGGAAACACAAGACTGATAACAAGGATACTAAGATCCTAGCGAGGTGTAAACGAGAAATTACAAACATCGAAGTAGACACGTTTCAACAATCACCAACAATAACCAGTACAATTCCAGAACTATACAGATAATGATTATAAAAATGAGAGACAGGTGTGTGGGATTAAACAAGACAGGTGATTGGTT
The DNA here is from genome assembly GCA_016801145.1 of Umbra pygmaea. Classification (NCBI taxonomy): domain Eukaryota; kingdom Metazoa; phylum Chordata; class Actinopteri; order Esociformes; family Umbridae; genus Umbra; species Umbra pygmaea. The sequence continues at coordinate 2,043 of JACXGM010021150.1, forward strand.
GAATGTGTAAATTGTCCTGGAACAAATCAGTCAATCAGGTTGCTGATGGCCCTCTACCACGGCCTGGGCCGTGACAGGAATGGCGTCTGTAAAAGCACTTTGTGATAACAGCTGATGTAAAAAGGGCTTTATAAAATACATTTAATTGATTGATTGATTTAAATGACATAAGTGAGTGGCATTGATACAAGTTCCAACAGTCTATTCCAAACAGCACATGCTTCTGGCCTAATAGTGCAATCATGTAAAATTGTTGGCCATTATCCTTTTCAAATGAGTGAAGTTGCAATACATTTTAAATGTATTTTACCTGAATAGCTATCTCTTTAATGATTAAAGAGAAAAGTGTTTGTTCAATCACTCTCTTGGAATGTTGCATATCATATTCTGATTGGTGTGGATGTAATGGGGTGTTTGTTTGCATGCACGTGTGTGCATGCGCATGTGTGTGCACCTTCACCTGCCAGTCATCGTCACTGACAGAATAGAAGAAAATGTGCAGGACTATAGCAGCTGGATTTGCACCTGCAAGATCCAACAATCGCCGCTCCATGTTTCGATCAGTCCCGTCACAACAGTACTTCTGCACGGTAACACACAATAGGGGTATTCATTAATAGACACCATATATAAACGCTTTCTTTCTATTGTTAGGGTATATTTTGCAACCTACATTTCTAGATTTACACCCACACAATAGTAAGATAAATACAGACTAATTCCACTATTGCGTTGACTTCCCCCATTGTGGTATTGTATTGTAGGACTTTAACCGGTTCATACTCTACATGGCAATACAACTATTAGCTCCTATTACACTGTCATTTACAGATACCCATCCAATTTTCAGCATTCTGGCCTGCCTGGCTTCATTTCTTACTGAAACAATTACATTTCCCTGCAAAATTGTCAAGTTGGGTCACACAGAGCCCCAGCTACACTCATTCCGGCATAGCAAGGCCCAGGCAAATTTAATTTACAGACCTTTTTTAATTTCTCCCATATCCTGAGCTTTTAAGACACTGAAGTGACTGTTCTGCACCCTGCATGTAAAAGAATCCATTATCAAAGCATTAAGATATGAATAAACTGACATTTTCTTAAGAAAACCTAAAGAGTTAAGGGGGGTCGGAGAAAAAAAACAGCTCTCTGGAAGGGAAGGAGAAGTACATACTTCAGATTTTATCAGGATATAGTGATCTTTGAAGAAGCTTATTACAGGGGGAGCTGGGAAGACAAGTACGCTGCTGTAGCTAAACATCAGAGGAATGTGAGGCAAATGCACCTGCTAGATCTCCCTATCCTGCTCTGTGTCAGTCAGCGTTCACTGAGGCCCTGTCTGTTGATGACTACAGTCTACTGATTCTAATACAATGCAAGCCAGGCAGAGGAGCAGCTTTTACCTGGCTGTCTGTCACTGTATTTCGGGGAATCGAGAAAGCCTCAGAAACGTTATTGTTGCGCTCGTGAATTGACAGTGTCATGATTGTCCTTCTGTTGGAATGTACCTTTCATTCACGTTTTAACCATTAAAGACATTGATGCTACAATAAGTATTGCTAATTGTGCATTAAATTCATTCTCAGGTTTTGCGACAAAACCTAATGTAAACATTTCTGAAAATGCTGGTTCAACATGTGGATTTGAGGGACATTCAAATGTTATGAGTTGGCATATGTAAAGTTTTGATACCTTACACTATACAGTAGTTAGGTGGGAAAAAAGGGGGGAAAACTTCCTGAATTTGAGTAAGACTATGTAATATTTGTATTTTTCATGAGTTAGACTGGCATAATGAAATGAGAAAACTGTTATGTTGTCAAGCGATCTGAACTGAGATGAGACCGAGACATTTTGATGACTTGCGCGATCAAGCCCTCCATCTATATTCCCTGTCTCCCTTTGTCTCTCCCTCTTCATCCACTTGCCTCATCTCCACCATGCCAGCAACTGTCAGCCGCCCAGTCTGAGTCTGGGGGGGTCTTGTGTGGGAATGTATCATTGTCTCAGTGAGGGGGGGGACTAGAGGAAGGCAGCATCAAACAACGAATCAAAAGGAATCAGTGAGCAACAAAAAACATTCAACCAAAGTCCCCCCTCACCCGCCAGCCAAAAGATTCTTCCATTCTACAAACTGTGATACGGGGGGGGGGGACATGGCAGTGATAGGCACAATGCAACGTTGTTGCTTTTTTCCAAAGCTTCAAACGTACACTCCTGCTGAGTTGAATCATCTGACCTCTGCTTAATTAAAATAACAGTCTATCCTCCACTGAGAGAAAAGAGCCAGTTTTAGAATTATTCCAACTAATCGCTAATTAAGATTCTGGAAAACAGAAAAAAAAAACATGAAACATATCTTTTTTTTGTCAGGCAAAGAGGGGCGGCAAGAGAAACAGAAGCAACAATCTGAGAGTTACTCTGGATAACCTTTTAATAAACACATAATATATCATACAGTGGAGCTAAGCTAGGGAACAGAAATGTTTCCTCTGTTCCATTACAAGTTATTCAGCAAAGAGAAAATAGCAATGGATTCTAAACTATCTGACAATAATAAGAAAATAATTTAGTGGAATGCATAATACTTAAATACGTTAGCCACATGCTTATTGTAAAGTTTCTATTCTTAAGACAATTGAAGGGGAATTGAGAGTGACACAACAATAGTTTTAATTATTCTTGTTGTTGTTGTCGTCTGCCATCTTGAATGCTGGCTGTCACTGCCACGAGGGCTTTAATACACCAGTTTTACAGTTAAGAGGATATCATTATCAAGTGTTTTTGGGAGTAAGCTGCAGATTTGGTTAAATATAGTAGTTTTTCGGTTTCCTCTTCTATTCATTGGTGTTTAAGCTGGGTCAAGCTAAAACCTCCCATGACAATTCCCTCATATGAAGCTGCCAAAGCGCCTCCTCTTGCCACAAACATTGCCAATATCGATGCTATGCTCAAAAACTGATTGAAAAGAGACTTACATGTTTCAAAGCATGCTGGGAATTGGGAACTAGGCGATAACTCAAAGTATTAAAGCTTAGATTGTCACCAGTATGCTACAAAAAGACAACATATGTCCACTGTGGTACACACTATACAGTCTGCACAAACCACTGCATGTAAACTCTAATTTAAAACAACACACTCAGACAATATTTACAGGAATATGCACTGACACTAAAGTCTGGAGATAATTTAGTATGCCAAAATAACAACAAATGCAGATTTCTATATTCATGCACAATTAAAAGTAATGCTAAATAAATGTAGATAAAACTGCATATTTGAACTTGAACTGATATAAAATATTATTAATATAAAAATTCATATAATTCATTTTTTACAACACAGTTATTATTTGGCTATACATTCAAAATGCTCTTAACGTTTAAAAAACATTCAAAACTTAATTTAAAGCCAAAAGGGAAGGCTAGATTTGTCTGATAGTCAAATCCAAATAGCCTACATTTTACCTGTTCAAATTATTAGATTAACTCTTCATTATTAATATTTTTTACCAACTTTAACATACTTAAAATAATTACTGATGTCAAATAAAATGTGCTCTTCCAAAATTGGTTCAGTTCTATTTTCGATGAACAGTTTTGTAATTCATCTGTAGTTTTATAGTTGTTTTGAGCTAATAGAAAATGAGGTATGCAAATCAAGGAGACAAACTCAGGGTTTATAACGCTTTCCAAAAAGAGACGTTCGGTTGAGAATGAGCCATCACTACAAACCACGCTGGTGTTCTAAAACCACTCCTTGCATGCTATTTGTATCGTAGTGAAAAAAAGCCTTTTGGTGCTCTCCACAAATTAGGGAAGATTGCGTTCAGTCCAGTTGTCGTGTGGAAAGTCATGTGATGGGCATTCTGAAATACAGTGATTCTATAGGACAACCTCATACAGAAAAGGACAACAGCAAGACATGTAGGGAAAATACAATAATGATGACAGTAAGTGGAGATCAACATTTTAACCCCATCAATAGTGTAATTATGAATCATTTAGATTCTCAATGGCACAGCGGTTTAAGGCTCTCTTATAGTGCCAAGTTCTCCACCATGGTCTAGCTTTTGGGCTGCAACATAACAAAAATATATTCTAGGTGTTGTGAAATTGACCCAAAGAAATAAAGCAACATATTCTTAAAAAAGCTTATACATTCCATTTCAATTATTTTTTTACTTTAATTTTACTAAAATTGACAAACAGATAATAAGTTATATCTACTTAATTGTTAATAGTCATTTTCCAAGGGATCATTTTTTACTGTGTGACTAGTAGCTACATTGGCCATGCATAGTATCACCTAGAAAAAGAGAGTTGCATTGGAGTTTCAAGAAAGACAAGCATGCTGATCTGAATGGCTGTCCTGAAAGTGGAGCACTATAAGAAAACCACTGTATGAGTAGAAGAGTTTAGTAAAACCATTAGAAAATTAATATTTAAAATTAAATTCCTGAAATACCAGAAAATGAATTTCATGGCAAACACATTATGACTTGGCAGAGATTAACAAATTCATAAATAATAAAATGCATTATTTTTGATTTACAAATGACTCCTATGACATATAGACACTTGTCAATGTTGACAAAACATAACAATAAAAAGCTATTTCAAATTCCTTTCAAGACATGTTTTTAATTTTGGATAACTTACAATTATTTTTCAGTGATATGTGTATTTATAATCAATGATTTGTATTTGTAAAATATTAGCAATTTAAATATTTGAATTTCAGAAGTATTCAATAATGCAGGGACTATACCAAGTGGGGCTGTAACTACTATCTTCTGGGAGAGCAAACAAACCTAGTGACAAAAGAAACCTGAGGTCCTGTGGAATACATGAAGTGAAAAGCAGAATTAAATATTATCTGTCAACACTGAGAGATGTGGTATTTATTTTCAATGGAAAAAATGAAAAATAACTTTTCCTTTCCAAATATGGGTGTCATTAGTGTTTACACTGTCAGGTCATTTGCCATTTATATCATCATTTCTCTCATTGCTTGTCACTTTAAAGAGAAGTGAACATGTATCTGTAATACAGGTACCATAAATGTTCCCATTAGAACATTAAATCACCCTATATAAATAGTATGTAAACTAACTCAATAAAGACACTAGCACTACAAATAGCAGGGATATTTTTGACAGAGTTAGACAGAGATCAGTTGAAATGTTACTCAATGGTGCCATCTAGGGGTTCTGAAAACACCCTGTCTGACACAGAGGACATAGGTCCAAACCCTCTTGTAACATAGAAGTTTGAACAAAAATAATCTCTTTTATTTGCAGAATGAAAATGATTGCTTTGTCTATGGATTCATCTGAATTGCAATTATAAATGTAGCATTAAAACAGTAATTAAATAACTAAATTGTGGGTAGATTGATTCATTCTAAATAAACATGAGATTGCTGCACCAAACGAGCACTGCAGCAGCGTAGAGGCATCTGGGACTGTGAGGAGAAGACATTTTGATTATCTTCAGACATGTGTAGTTGCAAATCTTTTAATTAACCAGAGTAGATAGTGAGGCTGTTGAACATCAACAGTAGCTGTGTGTTGTGGTCTAATACAGTATTAGGTCAGTTTATCAATGAGAAATGAGGCAGTGGATTAAAAACTGCAACGGTACTAGTGATAAAAATCTATCTACACATATCTATTATCACATTTCAAAATTGAAGCATTTGTTGAAAAATAATGGGGCCTGTATATGCAAGTTCAGCTAGAAAAAAGATAATGAATTTAAGATCAAGCAAAACAGATGGTCACATAAATCATCTTTTCACATGTTGGACTGTTGCCCTCATAACAGAAGAATTTATCAAAATATGTTTTGGAAATGTTTGGCCATTCTGCTTTGATCAAACACGAATATTTGATTTTTGAAGTTTAAAATTGTAATGATTTTACAATACTACATTTTCTCAGCGAATTAGGTTATATTCAAGATAAAATAAAAATCATGGTAGCATGTTATCATTACATACAGCGCAGTATCACATTTGTCACATGATGGAGTTCGATTTTCACAGATTAAGTGTGGAGTGGCAGGAACATGATAGAGAACAGAGGTTCAGTGGAGTGGTCGGACGTTGTATCGAGACAATCCAAGTCCTGGAATAGATCAGCAGCTAGCAGTCAGTCAGTCTCTCTCCTTTCTGAGACTCTGTCAGCATCTGCACATACAGAAAAGCCTCATCAGAGAGATACCGCTAAAGTGCATGTAATACTTTAGAGATTTAATGCAGGTTTTAATTGGATAGAGGCCCATTATTTTTCAATACAGAAGGGGCAGTGAGGCACATAAAGCTCTTGAATATTTTTGCGAATCGTGTTCAACAGCATAATGATTAACCATGGCACTACATTTGCCTCACAAAATGAAAAGCAAACTTCATGCAAGGCATAATTTAATTGTTTCCCTTCACATTTTCTGCCTCTCCATTGTTGGAAGCTTAACATTTTTAGAGTCTGCTTAACAGCTGCCTGCCTTGTGATGCTTGAGCTACAACAATGTGACAAATGTTTTGAAGTACTGTTTTCACAGAGTATTTTTACTGTGGTACATAGTACCAGGGAATATTACATAATGTCCACCTCTAAATAAAGCCTTATGGGATTTCCCGCTTAGTTTAAAACCTTCAACAGATAATAGATTAAATCAAATTATGGATAATTTGAAATATGTATCTGTATTTATTATTATGTCTATTATTGTTTTTGATATGTTTATTGTTATTATTATTGCTACTACTATTATTAATAATATATATTTTGTACAGGCACAGTGAAAAAAAAAAATATGAATCAAAAGTGTATCATATATGTTTAATCTGACAGCTATCTTCTATTATCTCAGATTGCGTGGCTATGAATTAGATAACACAATAACTCTTTAAAATCCAGTTCATTTTTATCGTACATTATTGGTAAACAGAGTATGCCATCAAAATATACAAAGATACAATTTTAATATATGTACTGTATTAATGATACGGAGGTTAAGAGAACTTTAAAAAAATGCATTTCCAATGTAGAGCATCTTTCAACTCACTTTTGTTTATGTTAGCGTATATTTATAGGATTCTGATAGGATTACTACAATTTATATCAGTCTGTTCAAGCTGAGGATGATACTGCCATCTGGGCAACAATTTGTGGAAATGCAATCTACTTGTCTGGGTTTATGGATGTCTAGCTATGTTTCCTGACCACTTTTGAGTAATGAGAACATATCAACAAAAATTCATCAGATTGAACATGCAAAGAGGGTCCGCTTAACTTTTCCTTTCATGTGCGTTCTTTTAAAGTACCTTTTCGTAGGTCCTGGGAAGAATAAAAACAAGCTACAGTAGTATTACTGATAATGCAGTATCAGGATGAAACAGGTTTTACCTTGAAATACAGTTGGCTTCGACAGGATTAAGACAGACGTTTCGAGCATTTTCTGTTTTGACAAAAGAAATGAACATTGAATATAGAAAATATTACAAACAATAGTTTTTATACTAGTAGGTTAATAGCAAGAACTTTATTGTTTTATTTGTACATTTTGAGTCATGATTGAAAACAATCAAGTAACATTTAATAGACCATGGCTACTACTCTATGTCACTTTTTATGTGATATCAACACCTCCACGTTTATGTTTTGGTTTAGCGTTCCCTGGATAGCTTTTGTTTAGTTACACCTTGACCAGTGTACTACAGGGAGCAACAACAATGCTCAACAACAGCTTTCTAAATCCAGCCTGAATCTGAACTTTGTTAATTCTACCACATCCAGAGTCTCTTAGTTAGAAGATGCCACTGTTGCCTCACTGGTTTGTCTTCTACTGATTAGGGCTCTCATCTTATGTAAATCCTCTTAAGTCACATGTTATTGTTTATTTCTGCACTGTGAAGGGTAGGTGTTTCCTAAGCCCTCTGTGCAGTCTTATCTCCTCACCACATGCATCTTTGTCTCTGCAATTTCTCTTTTTTTCATGTCTTTTTAATACACTAATGGATGAAATAAGTTGTGGGAACTGATGTGATGTTATTGTTGACAACCAATCCGCTGCACTGAAATGCTAATCTCTCCGAGTGCCTAAAATAATGATAATACAAACTGTTCAGGGGAGATATGTTGGGTTGGGTGCTCTAGGGATACAACGAATCTGAACATGTTTTTATTTTACCTACTGACTCTGTCCTCAGAAACACATCAGTGCTCCCATGTGGAGAAGTGGTTTAAGTCGCTGCTTCGCAGCACAACTGCGTCACAGGGTCCAGAGTTCTAATCCTGGATGCAGCATTCTGACTACTCCCAGGGGGGTCTGTTAGGGGCAGCGCTGACCACGGTAGATGAGTAAATTTTTCACAATATGACCTTGTTACGTTGCAAACTTTGTGTGCAGGTGGGACGCTTGTGAATTCAATCATGGTTGTGTAATTGGCAAATGTGTAAAAAGTGCCAGTGTACTGACTAAAAGCTTCCGTGTTGAACAAGCACTAGGGTGTGGTCCAACTTCAACCATTCTTAATCTGAGAGGGGTTGCCAATGAGAAGAGGCTTAAAGGGGAATTGGCCATGACAAATATTGTGGGGAGAAAAACAGGATGAAAAAAAGAAACACAGTTTGGACTTCTAAATATGGGTCATAATAACAAATATCTATTTGTATAACTGCTGGTAATAGTAGTAGTTTGAGTCACAAGATGTGTGTGGACCCTGTGTGGACACTGAGCTCTAATAGGGTCGGATATATGTTAACCTCACTCAAGGTTTTGGGTAAGAATGGTGGTTGGGCATTGTGACGCTAGATCTTCTATATCGCATTCGAAATTATTATGCAAATTGGAATCAAGTGTCATCAACATTCAATATTTAGTTTTTCAATCAAACTCATGGATGGTATTGTATCTCTGGGCTCGTTGGATCACTGAAATCAATCACAGACACCTGTGATAATTAGTTTGCCAGGTGAGCCCAATTTAAGGAAAACTACTTAAGGATGTTACACATTATTAAGCAGGCCACCGGTTTCAAGCAATATGGGAAAGAAAAAGGATCTCTCTGCTGCGAAAAAGCGTCAAATAGTGCTATGCCTTGGACAGGGAATAAAAACATAAGATTTTCACGAAAACTTAAGTGTGATCATCGTACTGTGAAATAGAAAGTTTGGCTGATTCAGAGCACAGATGGGATTGTGCAGATAAAGGCATAATGAGGAAGGTTACTGTCAGACAAATTCATTGGATTAAGACAGCAGCAGCTAAAATGCCATTACAAAGCAGCAAACAAGTATTTGAAGCTGGTGGTGCCTCTGGAGTCCCGTGAACCTCAAGGTGTAGGATCCTCCAGAGGCTTGCAGTTGTGCATATACCTACTATTCGGCCACCCCTAACCAATGTTCAAAAGCAGAAATGGTTGCAGTGGGCCGAGAAATACATGAAAACTAATATTTTAGGTTGCCGTGCAACCCTGGATGGTCCAGATGGATGGTCCAGATGGATAGAGTAGTGGATGGTTGGTGGATGGCCACCATGTCCCAATAAGGCTGCGACATCAGCAAGGAGGTGGCAGAGTCATGTTTTCAGCCAGAATCATGGGGAGACAGCTGGTAGGCCTCTTTAGGGGGGAAGAGAGCTGGTAGGCCCCTTTAGGGTCTTGAAGGTGTGAAAATGACCTCGGCAATGAATATAGAGTTTCTGACTGACCACACTCTTCCATGGTACAAAAAGAAGAACAGTGACTTCTGTAGCAAAATCATCTTCATGCATGACAATGCACCATCTCATGCTACAAAGAATACCTCTGTGTCATTGGCTGCTATGGGCATAAAAGGAGAGAAACTCCTGGTGTTGCCCCCATCCTTCCCTGACCTCAACCCTATTGAGAAACCTTGGAGCATCCTCAAGCAAAAGATCTATAAGGGTGGGAAGCAGTTAGCATCATAACAGCAGCTCTGGGAGGCTATTCTGACATCCTGCAAAGAAATTCATGGAGAAACTCTCCATAAACTCACAAGTTCAATGGATGCAAGAACTGTGAAGGTGAAATCAAAGAAGGGGTCCTATGCTAACATGTAACATGCCCTGTTAAGATGTGTTTGATTGAAATAGGTTTCAATTTCAATATGACCTCCTAATGCTGCAAATTCAACAAATGACGCTTTTCAGTTCTTTACAACCTATAAAATGTTTTAAAACTTTGTTGTACATAATAATCTGGAAGAGTACATTTTGACTTTTTTATTTTTTTTTTAAATACTGTTTTCATTGGGTCGTTTGTTCAAAGAAATTCGACTTATACCCTAACTTATACTGACTGTCATTTGCATCGACAATTTAGGAAAATCTGTGTAAAATATAATTTGCATAATAATTTTGAACGCGGTGTAAATAAATAATTTTTCTCAAACCATTACACTTCTATGAATACACCATATTTGCCTTGACCCTAATCTGCTTGTGTTGACATGCCACTCTGGCACGTCTTACATGATTTGCATGATGAGGAATGCATGGGTTTGGTGATGGCCAACCGTACTTTTCATCTCAAGAAGTTGGAACTAGCCTTTAGCCCATGCCTTTATGTCAATATTTATATAACCTCACTGACCTTGTGTCCTATACATTAGGCTTAGTGCACCCCAGCTGAATCTTGTCTCCTCTGTGAACAGAGCTCTAACCAGAAATCATGTGTTCAATCACACAACACTCTTACTTAAAGGTGCTATTTGTAGAGTTCTGCACTCTAACAACGCAACAACTTTCTCTTTCAGTGACCAGCTTACATATTCTGCATAAACTATATTTCTTCATATTTCAAAAATATTGAAAGTATTATACAATATATAATAAAGGAATTTAGATGGGACAGTGATCCCATACCCTGCAGTGATTATTTTGCCATTTGAACAAGAATTGCAAAGAGGAAACAACAAGGTGTTTTTCCACAAGGTTTGTCAACGGGCATGCGCACATCTGCCTTTGACATACTTTATTCACTTTAGACTGCTTTTGTTTGTAGCAAAGCTCTGCATAGTGTAGGGAATCATTATCCCATATAAATCACTTTTTCGTATCTTTAAATGAATGACAAATACAGTTTTTACATTGTTTTGAAGCAGGTCACTGAAAGGGAAAGTAGCGCCTTTAACTCTCACTTACAAGGCTCCGTTTCAACAAGGTGTATGATGTTGACTGGTGCAGCCTTGCAAATAACTTTGCAGGTGGTATTATACTATGAAATAACAATGTCGGCTGTTTCAGTCTGAATACTTGTTTCATGGAATGATGTGGAAAGGGCAGACTCCATTTTGAATTGGAACAGGTTAAGCTTTTATTTTTTAGAAACTGATGCTCCTTTCCTACATCAATGAATCAATCAACATTATAACTTTTCTTATACTAATTTAACACATTTCTACTACTTTCTCTTTCAGTAACCAGCTAAGAACTCTGTAAAAACCCTATTACCTGAAGAACAGAAATAACAAGCAATTTATATGGAATAATGATTTCTTACACGATGTCATGCTTTGTTAAACACAAAAGCACAGGCTAAAATGGAAAGACGCATAATATTAGCATATTATTTGGTGTTGTAAACAGCATCATTTAAACATGGATGTATCAGACTGTGGGGAAAAAATGGTGAATCAAATAGAGACAATCGATAATAAGAGGTTTAATTATAATATCAGTTGGTTTGCAGTTATTGTTTTATTTCTAGCATTAATTTACAATTATTTGTTTGTTATTTTTCCCCCTTCCAATTTTGTGAGTCCAATTTGCCCTTATGCCCTTGCCTCATTGCATCAACTCCACACAAGCTTGGTAGAGTCAAAGATGGAAGCATCCATTGAAGCATATCTTACCAAGCCGATTTGTTTCTGATCACACTGCTCAATCAACCAGCACCTATATGAAGAAAAACGCATTCCCCAGCCGACAATTGCCATTGACCTTGCCAGAGCCTGGCCTACCACAAGGGTTGCTAGAACAAAACTTGGCAACCCTTGCCCTCCACCAACCTATGCCACATTCTAGTTCCCCAGCCACAGTATGTAAACTCTGACCAAATTTGAGCTCCTGTGAAGCATTTTATATGACTTATTATAGTTTAGCTTTAGAGCAAAGCATTAACTTTGCCACAAGTTCTTTTTAATACACTGCTTAAAAAAAATAAGGGAACACGCAATCATCACAGTATAAAACCAAGTAAATTAACCTTCAAAGATATCATTCTTTCCATTTAGAAATAATAAGCGATTGTGAATGGATGTCACCTATTTTTGGTGCAAATTAAAGTGACAACAGGTGTACAGGAGAGGCAACAGCAAGACAACCCCCATAAAGGGAAGGGTTTTGCAGGTGGTGGCCACAGACAATTGCTCTCTCCTTATCCTTCCTGACTGATTCGTTAGTTTTGCATATTGCTAGTGTCCTTGTCACTACTGATATCATGAGGCGGTACCTGCAGCCCATTCAGGTTGCGAAGGTAGACCAGCTACTCCAGGATGGCACATCCATACATGCCGTCCCAAGAAGGTTTTCCTTGTCTCCCAGTAGTCTCAAGAGCATGGAGGAGATACCAGGAGATGGGCCCTTAAACAAGGAGTCCTGGACAGGGATGTAGAAGTACCAGCAGCAGGACCAGTATCTGGTCCTTTGTGTGAGGAGGAACAGGAGGAGCACTGCCAGAGCCCTACAACATGACCTCCAGCGGGCTACTGTGCATGTTTCTGACACCAAACTGTTAGAAACAGTCTACATGAGAGTGGGTGGCATGAGGCGTCCTCTAGTGGGACCTGTGCTCACAGCCCAGCACTGTGCAGCTCGATTGGCAGTCGCCAGAGAACACAAGAATTGAAAGGTCTGCCGTTGGTGTGCCTTTCTCTTCACAGATGAGAGCAGGTTTACACTGAGCACATGTGACAGACGAAAAAGTGTCTGGAGACACCATGGTGAACGCTATGCTGCCTGCAACATCAGACAGCATGACCGGTATGGTGGTGGGTCAGTGATGGTCTGGGGAGGCATATCCTTGGAGGGTTGCACAGACCTCCACCTGGTAGCCAACATTACCCTGACTGCTGTTAGGTACTGGGATTAAATCTTCAGACCACTTTTCAATTGTTCAGAGAGGTTATGTTGCTACAGATGCCAATATTTAAATATTGAATGTGTCGAATGAACCAACGGTTTGCATCTGTAGCAATACAAATTTGCCAAACATTAATTTATAAAACATATATGAATTAAAACACAATTTGTGCAAGCAAATCAATATGCATTCTAGAACATTAGCCACTTCATGTTCTTATTTTTCTCTTGCATGTACTCTAAAAGAATTAACAAAGTTATTTTCTACTGTGCACAATATGAGCATATTGTGCAAGCATTTGATTGTTTATGATGTTGTTCATTTGCATCTGCAGTGTGATTTTATACACATTGGGCTAGATTTGTCAAGCCGTTTGGTCGCAAAGACGGACGTAACCGATGTGGGCTATTTACAAACCAGGCGCATTTGGGTAAAATCGCAGATTGCCTGCCACATGAGCGACAAGAGACAAGTTGCGCTTTCAATATGCGTTCGTGGGAGGGTCATGGGGAAAGTGGGAGTTCCACCCAAAAAGGTGGGAGGATACGCGTAAAGTGCGCCTAATTATATATTCCGTGGTATTTTCAAAGACTGCCAGTAAAAGCGCGTCTCTATTCTGCGGGGGGAATTTTCCGCCTCTTAAAGCAGGTCTAAAGCAGCAAGCGCGTTTTCCTGTGTGTTCTAATATAGCTACATCAATGGCAGCAGTGACAGCAACAAGTTTCAAACATAGCATCAAATACACGTGGCACAAAAAAAGACAAATGGCATCTGTTTCATTTTTGATAAGCAATTTTGCGACCTATTGTTGACCTATATAACACTCTTTAATTACTTAACCACATCGGTTGGCTTTACATATCGATGATATAGGCTAAACATATGCATACAGGTCCTTCTCAAGAGATTAGCATATTGTGATAAAGTTCATTATTTTCCATAATGTAATTATAAAAATTAAAACTTTCATATATTTTAGATTCATTGCACACCAACTGAAATATTTCAGGTCATTTATTGTTTTAATACTGATGATTTTGGCATACAGCTCATGAAAACCCCAAATTCCTATCACAAATAATTTGCATATTTCATCTGACCAATAAAATAAGTGTCTGTAATACAAAAAAAAGAAAAAGTCAACCTTCAAATAATTATGTTCAGTTATGCACTCAATACTTGGTCGGGAATCATTTTGCAGAAATGACTGCTTCAATGCGGCATGGCATGGAGGCAATCACTCTGTGGCACTGCTGAGGGGTGATGGAGGCCCAGGATGCTTCGATAGCGGCCTTAAGCTCATCCAGAGTGTTGGGTCTTGCGTCTCTCAACTTCCTCTTCACAATTACCAGATGCCCAAACCACCTCAACTGGCTCCTTTCGACGCAAAGGAGCAGCGGCTCTACATTGAGATCCTCACGGATGACTGAGCTTCTCACCCTATCTCTAAGGGAGACGCCCACCACCCTCCTGAGGAAACCCATTTCGGCCGCTTGTACCCTGGATCTCGTTCTTTCGGTCATGACCCAGCCTTCATGACCATAGGTGAGGGTAGAAACTGCCCGGTAGATTGAGAGCTTTGCCTTCTGGCTCAGCTCTCTTTTTTTAAATTGGCAGGCCAATTGACTGTAATACCATGGTCAGTAAACCATTTACCAGTGATTTTGGCACTGTGAGCAGGTGCCAGGGGTGCTGAAAAATTAAATCTTCATCTCCATGAATCTTTTCAGCAGATGGATGCATGAAATGCTCCAAAATCTCCTGATAGCTAGCTGCATTGACCCTGCCCTTGATAAAACACAGTGGACCAACTTCAACGCAACTTCAACTTTCAACTTTCAACTTTATTGTCACATAATCACAAGTATACACAAGTATTCAGTGAAATTAGCCATCAACCCGTCCATACAACAACAAAAAGAACATCACCGGGTAGACAGGACAGGAAGACAGGAATTAGAAAAACAATACAGCATTACATGAGGAAAGATGAGGGAAAAAAAAAGAGAGCCCCATATTATGCCCCTTCAGGGGTACAGTGTGGTAACATGAAAAAAAAACACCTCAGCAATTTTAGCACATTTAAGTACACACTCTGAACAGGACTAGCAACAGGGGTGGTGGGGAGCGGGAAAAAGGGCAATGAGGGAAAACCAGCGGGATAGGCACCCATCCCGATTGCAGCCATCATACGGCGCTATCTAGAGACCCGGCTTATCAGGCTGGTGGGTATGAAGCTGCGAAGGCGGGG
>JACXGM010021153.1:0-17402 GCA_016801145.1 Umbra pygmaea
CAATACAATTGCATTTGGTTATAATTCACGGGCTGTGTAGTGAATTAACAATGACTATTGCAATGAATCAAAACGAGCGCTATTGTTTTGAAAGAAAAAACGAAAATCCAGGTTGACGTTGCTGGTATAATAACGCGGTTGTTGTCATATACATTTTCACCAGCAGATGGGAGCAGATCTTACACAATGCAGCTTTAAGGACATTTCATCAAAGTTGGATCAGCCTGTAATGTGGTTTTCCACTTTGATTTTGAGTGTGACCATATCCAGATCTCCATGGGTTGATAAATTTGATTCATTGATATTGTTTGTGATTTTGTTATCAACACATTCAACTATGTAAAGCTGAAAGTATTTCATACGATTAGTTTATTCATTCAGATCTAGGATGTGTTATCTTAGTGTTCCCTTTATATTTTTGAGCAGTGTATTTAAGCGATCCAGATTGAAAATGTATATTGTCTTATTCTATGTTGTAAATGTCACAGTATTCTAACAGAAATGTGTACATTTTTTTGTTGTTAATAGATTTATTGCATTGAATCAAGCGCTATTATTCTGAAGGCAAAACTGGGAAAGGCTAGGAATCCACTAAAGCCTTAAATTAGGTGCCATTTGTAGAATTAAAGCTGTAACATTCGAACAACCTTTTTCAAGTAACCAGCTTACTGTACATTAAAACCTGTATGACTGGAGAAAAAAGGATCAGAAAATTCTATTACAAAATATATCTGCAGGCAGCAGTTAAGGGGTGCAAGCAATACCACCAAATGAGGAATGGCCTTGGATGCATACAAAATCTAATAAACCTGGTTCTGTTACAACTAGTAATGCCAATTCTGGTATAGCGCCCCAGATGGTCGTTAATGGCCAAACATTACTGGAAATAGACAAAAGGTTTTTGCAAATCCAAAATTCATCTAATACCTTTTGTTAGTCCTCATCTGAGGATCATCTCTGCAAAGTTTAGGTAAGTTTGGCCATAATTTGTTGCATGTGATTTTTTTTCTCAGAAAGTTGAAAACTACAGAAAAGATAATGGAGTTCAATGTTCCAAGATGCAATCTTGTTTGGCTCACTGCAAAGCACATTTGGTGTTACGTTTGCAGACTTCAGCTCCAAGAACCACGAAGATATGGCTATTTGAAATTTAGTTTGACCATACACTGCATCGCCCCCCCCCAATGGCCGATCTCACCCAAAAATGCACTAGTTGTTTAGGGGCTATACCAAGGGGGTAGGCTTAGACATGGAAGTTGAAGCAACCATGGGCTCAGCGGCCAACAGATTTTTTTTTGGGCCGCACCCCCTGCGGCCCAAAAATACTTTCTCCCATAGACTTTCATGGTGAAAGAAACTTCTATATTTCAGCAGATAATTTATTTTGGGATACATCAACTTACCAGCCCTAACACTTAAAGGGTCCTTGTTGAAAACGTCAGGTAATTTTTTTTATAACATTTACTAGTAGCCAAATCCAAAGTTATTAAACTGCACATGCTGAACCTAGCTACCAGTTGCTACGACAACACAAACTGTTGCTAGTGCGCATGTCCATTGGGCCGCACAACGCAGAAGATCTGGGTATTTTGGAGCTCCATGTTTGCGTTATGCGCTTGAAAAAACTGCAGAAGACAAATGATAAAAACGTACAATTACAATAGGGCTCCGCAGCTGTTGCTGCTTGGACCCTTAACAATGGCTCCCTATTACAGTGTGCAGTGCTTGCGTATAATTGATACAAAAATGACCAGAATGTGCACATTGACAAACACTGAAAGAACAAATCATGACATTGCAATTCCTGTTCAAAAGGCAAATTAAGCATTACAGTGTAGGGAATAATTTTCCTAAATCAAAAGAATAAAAAATGTACAGCTTTGGTAAGTTGGTCACTGAAATTCAAAGTTCCATTCTCACTGTGGAAAATTCTGCACAGTAACCTTTTAAGTAGCACTACTTGAATACCAGTTTATCAATATGTTGCCTTGAATCAATGAGTCCATGTAAACGGCCTATTACAGTTCTTTCCATTTGGCCTGTTCAAATTGTGATTTCTCTACAATTATTACACCATGTTTTAGACTTAAACACCATGAAGACATGGGTCAGCCATGTATAGTTAATACTTTCAAGACTAGATTTATGTTTTGAAACTGAGTAGTAATCCTTAATGGTTAGCCATTCTTGTTACATAACTGCATATTCATTTCTACAACAACTAAATAAAACTGATCTCATGTCACAATTGTATGACTTTGAAGAGCAAAACAGCAATTTGTAAAAACACTTGACTGCTGAAATAAAAAATACACAACACAAAATATGGACCTGACTTGTTTATTGTATGTACACAAAAACACCACATTACACACGAGATGGGTACAGCATCTGAAAGACAAAAGCAGAGAGAAAGCAGTGAGTCAACAGCAGGCACCAATTCAATACAAAGCCATACATTAGTGGGAATGTGGCCAGGGTGGGAAATTCATTCTTTTGCCCACAAGCCACTGTGGCTGGTGGATGCCCAAATTTTACCAGCCACTTCTACCCCACTTCAAATATATAAAACACACCAGCATTTTCTATATTGCTTTAATAAATCAAATTCATTAACATAAGCAAATTACTAAATGGACATTTTGCGAAGACAAAGTGTGAAACTAATGATTTTCAGAAGATTGACAAATTGTTAAATCAGCGTAGTATTGGATGTACTACTTTTAGTGAGCAACTTTTAGACGTCAAACAAGGAAATGGTGTTCTAAAACAAAACGTTTATTTTCTGTAGGATACGCACGTAACTGTGTAGGGGGCGAGGTTAATTTGATGAAATAACATTTCCTATTTTTCATGCATCGCTATAAAATGCAGCCTTTCACTTAGTTTCAAAAGCTGAAATGTGGCCCTCAAGCAAAAATAGTCACCCACCCCTGCTGTAATGCTGCGTTCAGACCAAACGCGAATTGAGCGTGAAATTTGCTTTTATCGCAGCTAGTTGGATGGTTGGACAATTTGAATCCACTCGCGTGTCCAAAGCGAATAGGACGCGCAAATAAAGCAAGTGTTTGAAGCAAAATAGACGCTCGTTCGTTCAAGGCTGAATTGCGGTGTTGGAAGGGGAGAAGGCGCCCGTGCTCAGGGGCGGCGGCAGGCATTTCCCCCCAATGAGACAAACAAATCACCATACTCTTAAACTTAATAATAAAAGAGAGCACAATTAATGTGTTATTATTGCTCTAACACATTGTGTCAAATGTTTAGCATTGTAAAAATCCTAAGTAAAAGCACAAGGCTGGGTTCATCCGTTTCGGGAAGTTTTTAATTAAAACCTGTAAAGGACATCATAAATAACCATTGACCATATGGAAAACATTTTACTTTTTGTTTTTAATTAATTCATGACTGTTTAGGTGTGAACTCCCTTTACCTGGTCATTTTGGTGTTAATTGGTAGTGCTGGAAAGAGCACATCTAGATTGTGAATGCAGACTTAAGTTCATAACAGCATGGCTCTATCAATCATATATTCTTAATCTGACAGCCTCCACTAATTGAGAACGTATTCATAGAGCAACTTGTGAAGTTGGAAAAAGAAGTCTGCATTATTATTTTGACAATTTGAATGCCACCTCGCAGACCAGAGATCATATAGAAAGCTGGCATTCTCCGTGTTGGCAGAAAAAATCTCTGGAAACCATGGAGCTGGCTTTTGTTATACTAAATATTATGGACAAACAGCAATTTAACTTCCCTATTTAAGAGTTTAATGTGAAAGACCATTTGTTGACAAACAAATACTCACTCCACAAACGTCTCTCTCACATAGCGGGACACTTCCATATACACGCGCGCTACCCCTACTCTGCTCTCCCGAGCCAGCTGCCTGATGAGCGAGATAGTAAAATAATTTGACCTACTTCAAGCGATTTAGGTATAACATAGAGGCATTATAGATAGATTTTTCCCCTTCGTCTGTGAAATTTGGAAAGCTCAGCATTCCTGTCTGATCTTTGACTGACTTCTATACTTGCGATCATCCATTTCACAACGACAAATGTGCCATTCCTTTGTTCAGGTTATTACTGTAAAATAATATGTAATTTTTTTGGTTTTATGATAAATGGGAGCCAGCCTCCAAAAGTAATTAACCTGTTCTGTGATTTTTTGATAACACAGAAACTATGTTCTTATACACTAAAGTTGGTTGTCTTTACATTAGAATACCGTATATACCCGAATATAAGATGAGGGTTTGGTCATGAAAATAGGCTGAAAAATTGGGGGTCGGCTTATATTCGCGATATAGGCAAAATCACGGGGAAAACTGAGAAAGCAGGGGGAAAGAGCAGAGGGCGCCAACACAATAGGCTAATTAATGACAGTGTTATAAATTAAATAAACAATAAATTGCCAGCATGGAGAGATCAAGAGATCTTGAGAAAAGCGCTTCAAAAGTTGGTCAAATAAACCAACACGTTCGAAAAAGTTATATCATTCATTTCTGAACTCATTGACAGAGTGCACTTTATTTTGTGACAAATTAATCCAAATATTTAAATGTGCTATATGTAAAACGGACAGCCAGCGTTAAAAAATGGGTACTCCCAGAATCGAAACTAATGCGACGAACAAGATCAGCGCAATCATGGCAAGCGAACGGTGTTTTACTACGTCTATAGTCATGGAACCGTTTAGAAACATGCATAGTTTTTTTAGGTTGTCTAGAATCTCTATGATTTCGTTCGTTTGTTTGCTGCTTCCATGGCTGTAGCGCGCTGGGTTTGCGTTTTTACAGGTATGCCTGGCAATCCGTTCGTGCTGTCAAAATGGGCAGTTGATAACACACAGGCCAAAACATAAACAAATTCCGTGTCGGAACGTACTTTTCCATAAGAAAAAATACTGACATTAGCATTGTTTTCAGAAAATTTAGTATTTCAGCTTAACATGTTTCCTTAATATCTGATGAGGCATTGGCGTCATTTTTGGATTTATTACAGTACATGTATTACATTATAGCACATTTAATGAATGGTGTTAAAATGTTGTTTATCAATTAATTATCACTAGAATTTTTAAATAAAATTATTTTCTGTTGAAAACCAGATTTTTTCCCCAAAAATCTTTTTTGTCCCCAAAAATACATCTGGAAAATGTGGGGGTCGTCTTATATTCAGGGTCGTCTTATATTGGGGTATATACGGTAATAACGTTTCATATAATCTAGATTTAGATATGGAATGAATAGCATTCAATACAAAAAGAATATGTCTCATATATTGAAATCAAGTTATGTTATAAAAGATATGCTTTGTTGTGCATTACAACCACACCAGTCATTACAAAATCATTATTGAGGCCAAAAAAATAATGTACAACATGAAAAATGTACAATATGTACAAACTATTTACTGCTCACTGCCAATATCAGCCGTTCCTCCACATTGAATGTTCAATAAATCCGGGAGTTCAAATCCTATCTCATGACATCCTCATGGGTCAGCAGCAAGCAACGTAACTTCATCATGTGATAACAGCAAGCAGGCTCCTGATTGTTTAACACGGCGCGAACATACAAAAGTTCAGATTTTTCAACTCGGGCGTCAGATGCCAATTGGCTTCAAACGCATGAATGCACAATGCACACCAATTGAAATCACTTGCGCGTAACGCGTGTAAATTCACGGCGAGAACCGTGTTCTCAATTTAAATTATGTTCTCCAACACGGTATTGCGCTGTCAGACTGAGTACGAGATGGACAGCTAACGTTAGCCGTTGTGCACTCATTCGGTGGTTATACTGACACAGCTGTGTTTACAAAGTGCTTATTCGCTGTCAATACTTTAAAAAAAATTGTAAACTACACACATAGATGTTTTAGTTTATTGCAAACGCACAGTCTACCATAGCGATAATCATAGTGTTTGACGTTTAATAACTGGAACAGACAGTCGTCACGTGCTTAAGCGCATTTTACTTAAGCACGTGACGACTGTGGGCAAAATTGAATTTAAAGTTGCATTGTGTATTTTCTGTAGTTGATTCTAAGCAAAAAACCCTCTGTTCTTTCAAAAATATGTGCTCATTCATGTGTAATTACTTCCACCAACTAATCAAAGTATTTTCGTAAGCGTAGAATATTCCATTCAGAATATATACGATGGTGCCGCTCGAATTGCGGTAGCCACGTTACGCCTCAATCTTTAAAATACATTAGCCAATGAGTGACATACCTGGAAATTCAAGCTCTGCCATTGAATTTTACACTAGCGGCCCCGTGACGAATGCCAGGGGGAGATTCCTCACAATTGCCAGCAGGTTTCAAAGCCAGTTCATGGCTTGACATTAACCTTATTGGCCACTTGTCCTTTGGACAAGTAAATCTATTTTTTGCTTGTCTGAAGCAGACAGTTTTGTTTTAACATGAATGTCTGTATTTCTGGGAAACAAGCAATATGCCTATTTTACATTTTTACCCAGTGTCATGTTGAAACCAGGGAACGTAAGCTAAAAAAGTATATTTTAACTTTTCCCTTTCAGAAAGGGATTTTTGCAATGGCACCAAGATCATTGGCCAGGGCATTAAGTACCATCTAGAAAATGACCGAACTCATTTACTCTTTAAAGCACCAATTCAATTCAAAGTGAAGTGCCATCACATTTATAAAGGGCCTAAAAAACAAAAATGTTAGTCACTGGCAACAAGTACAACTACAGTCATTCAGATTGAGGCAATATGTTTGACAACATTTTCAATATTGCTTTAATACATCAAATCCATCACTAAGTCTTATTATGCAAATTACAAAAAAATACATGTTGAAGACAAGTCTGTGAGACAAATGATTTTCAGATGATTGAAAAATTGTACTACTCAGTGTATTGGACATCCTACTACTATTTTATCTGGCTCTTTTTAGACGTCCAATAGTAGGTAATTTCACACTTGAGAGGTGTAGCCTAAAACTTCACTGTTGTAACCTATTCCACAACATTTTTTTAATCAGCAGTTCACTTTACATTTGTAAATTCATTTTATAATAATCTGTAACACATCTGGGAAAACAATCCAAACATTGTTTTAATTAGCTCCCATCAAAATTGCAAGCAGATGCTTCTTCAGCAATGAAACCAAACATGATACCAACATGATATATGATAAGAAAACATTAAGATAGGCTACTTGAGTTACAATCAGTTGTTATTCCACTAAATTTGCAATTGAGAACTTTGACATCCTACCGTTACATGTGTGTGTGCACGTGTTTAAGATTCTCTGGTCAAACGAGAATGCCGCCTATCAGCATACAATTGTGAAGTCAGACTCAATGAACACCAACACCCCACGTGTTTTCACCAGCTCTTAACATTCTGTGCATGAAATTGTTACTTTATTTACTTTCTTCGATCACGAAAAATAACATTATATACCCTAATCGTATCATATCCGCATTAAATCCCTCACATCAGTAATACATGACTTGCCCTTTATATTTTCTACATTGACTTAGCCTACTGTGGTTTATAACAAATTTTCAAACCTGACTCGTAACAACATTCATGCATGTAAATTAACTTTTGGAACATGGTATTAAAAGTATATCGCTTTAAAAGAAATTCTCTCGCGCAATGCTTCTGAATTATCTTTGACACGCGCTCATTCTATTTCGGCCATTCTTGTCGCGCAGTTGAATAAAAGAGGTGATTGTTTTGTCCAACTATTAAACATCAGTTACACTTTGAATATCACTATGGTATATTATGTAAATGCAATAAATCACAACTTTTATATGTGCATAGTTTTAGACTACTTTTGTCGATGAAGTATTAACAGCGAATGAGCACTTGCAGTGTAAAAACAGAGCTGTGTGTCATGTGACCACCGTGCAGCCAGCAAAACGTGTTTGAGAACATAAAATGAAATTGCGGTCATAGTCTACATGACACACACACACACACACACACACACACACACACACACACACACACACTGACAACTAAATTATCCAATCAGCACCTAGCATTTCAAACTATGGTTTACTTTTTCGATCATGAAAAATGATTCTCATTATCTCCAACTATACACGTTTGTCCATGGATATTTTCTACATTGAGTTCATCTACTCTACTGTGTGAACGTACTAGATTGTCTGTACTGCACTATGGCAGAGGTTGTTAACTTGTGTGCTATGCCTCTAAAAACTGCATATCTGTACCCAAATGTCAAGCAGCATCCCATCTTATACAGAGGACACTTTCTGCCATATAGTCCCACATGTTTTAAGTCATTGGTTAAACCATGCCCAGAAACATTTTATTGCAAACTAAACAATGATTAGCAACAATTGTTAAGTAAGTATAGTTTGATAGTATTTGTTTTGGGGGGGGGGGGGGAGGTTTATTCCCTAAACTAATGACAACATTTCTCAAATATAAATACATGTAAAACTAGATAAAATAAAAATATTGTTAAACATTAATTAAAACTGGTCAAAATAACAAAAAAGATGAACTGATGTCAGACCTCAGTGCAAAGAAAATGAATTTAAACATGTAAACACAACAACAATCTGTTTAAGGTACAGTATGTAGTTTCACAACTATAACAGAAGACATACTTTGCATTACAAAGAGCAAACATCACCATACCTATATTACGTATATTTCTTATTTGTGTACTTGCAATATCCTAAATGTTTCCACCAACTTTCAAACCCTGAGAAATTTGTAATATAATAATTCGAAGACACGGGACGTTTCATTTTGTCTTCAGTCAATGGCGTCATATAACCTTTGACTGTTCTAGTTGCTCTAAGTTCCAGGTAGGGATGTGAAATTCTGCCCAAAATGCCATTCGACAATCGAGTAGCAAAGGTCGATAATCATTTGAAGATCGGAGGATAAAAACGAAAAAAAACGTGCGTTCTCACAATGACAGAAAGTGGGTCCAATTTCATCTTTAGCGATTTGTCATCAAACAAACTGTTTATGAATTGAACAAGTAACATGTAGTTTTTTTACATTGTATGCCAATGTTAATTGGAAGAAAAAACAATAGGCACGTCCGTTTCTGCATCGCCAAACCAGATGATCGTTAGATCGATAAATAAATTAAATGCAATAGGATACGTCATTAGGGATGGGTACCGAAACACGGTAAAAACACCATAAATATGTTGGCATACAATTTAAATCATGTTTTCAAAATAGTTTCCTGAGAACGTCATTTGGGAGAACGTCTGAGATACGGTAGCGCAAAAGAATAAGTCAGGAGAGCACGTCGTACAGTCTGTCACACTCAGTCCCAATGAATAATGAATGGAAGCAATCGCAGGTACGGCGTTTTTAATCAGATACTCAATATAACATACTGACCAGATCGAGAACAAGACAA
This sequence comes from Umbra pygmaea, assembly GCA_016801145.1. Lineage (NCBI taxonomy): Eukaryota > Metazoa > Chordata > Actinopteri > Esociformes > Umbridae > Umbra > Umbra pygmaea. The sequence continues at coordinate 9,398 of JACXGM010021153.1, forward strand.
GGTACACCAGCGGATTAACCAACAAAATACAGGCCACACATGATCTGGTAATATACTCTTAATTACAATAGGAAACAGCTGCATAACGCAACACTGGTGTCTATAATGAAACAGAGAAGGCTAGAGGTTCACTTACCCTCCTTTAACCAATAACATAAGGTGCTGCCGCTGAACAATATAACCTGGAATTGACACTAATGAAATCCTAGTAATCCGGTGACTGAGAGAACCGGAAGGTCCTCGAAGATGGTGTGGGTGTGACACTTGCCAGAGAAGGCATATATGGTCATTTTTCAGCAAAAGAACTGCTAAAGTTTGAAGCTGGTTTAGATAGCATGCCAACTCAACATTTATTTTGTTGTTACTTGTTAATAGTGTAACTGTTATTTATTATTAACTTATTTTAGTTGTGTATTAGGTGACTTAGGTCAATGTTTCCGCTATGTACATTTTGTAGCGGCGGCCCGCCGCTGCAAAATTATCGCCGCCGCTGCTTTTACACGACTCTGCTCAGGCTTATATTTTGAAACGATAGTGAAGACGTCTGCGAAAACCTTTCAGCGACACCAGCTGCTCTAGAGCCCTGGTGACATCAACGCTGGCAACACACATCCAAGGAGAGGCAGGGAGAGACTAAAGAGAAAGACAGCAAGAACGGCAGATTTAAGATTTATTGTTACCGGCAGGTAGAGGACTGAATTGGTATTGAGATCCACGGGATTCAACACAAATCTTGTGGGAGCTGGCGGTTTTAACTTTGCTGCGGGCGGGAGTGGGCGGTCAAAAAATGTACCGCGTGTCCCGGTATTTAGCTAGCTAAGGATGGAGTCGTCAAATGTACATAATTGGACTATAGGCTATATGCCTTCGATTACATCACATCATATATGGATTGAGGATTACCATAAAGACGTCTATACCATTCCCTAGTTATTTGTTGTGTTGTGCTTTACATCAATGGACCTCAACCTTTTGGACTTGCGACCCACCAGACTCATCGCAAGTGCACGCGACCCCCATAAGCGACATGAATACAACAATGTTACCAGAAAATTAAGCTTACCTGTATTATGTTTCTATGAAAGAAGGCGTTACGGGACACTTAAACTCCTTGCAAGAGTTCCTCTTTGTCTTATTTTGAATTATATAATGGTAGAAGTATTACAAAATTATTCCAATATAACGTTCTCTTAAAATGTGTGTGTGTTGATCAGCTGTTCGCTGCAAAAACAACAAAGGGACACGCGACACCCTCGTCCAGTATTATTCCATTCCTCAATCTGCTTAGTATGTACTGCAGTTTGATAACACAGGATTCTAAAAGTTGGTCGAACTAATGTCATCACCATTTCTCTATGGCTTTTCATTCAGTATTCATTACTTTTTACCGGCAATTAAGTTTCAGTTCTGTAGAGCCGACAACTTTGACAGACAGGACACGCAACCAGGGGGATGTCTGGATGAGCACGGTTTTCTAACAGCGTTTTATTAAACTTATTTGAGGTAGGCGATCTACAGAATATCGACAGTTATTTTTTTCATCTAGAATTGAAGTTTACATGTTGATGGATAGCTACATTTCTGAAAAACATAATCAATTTCCACGCGGAATGAATAGCTAATTAGTGTATTCTGTATGCCCTAACATTTGTGTAAATTATTCACTAAGCTGTGACTGAACGTTTGCGGGACCGGGCGGGAGTGGATACACTCGTTGCAGGCGGGAAGTGAACACACATTAAATAGAGCCCAGTGAATCATATCGCCAAACTTTACATAAATAAAATAAATACCATCACTGTTTATACAAACTAGCCTATGTATTACAATATTCCTGATTGCATTTTCATTTAATGTTTGTTAAAATATCTTTCAAGGAACATATTTTATCGAGGGGGGGCAGGGTTCAACATTAACGATGGCCCGGAGCCAGAACTAACGGCGCGCCAGTAAACAAATATAGTCACTTGCCCGTTCGGGCCAGTGCTTAATTTTTCCATTTAAATTAATAGTCTTGTATTAAAATGTTTGCCCTTAATATTTGTCTCTCCCCTGCTTTAATTTTTGCTTATCTCAAGTTAAAATCCATGTCTGTGAAATGCAGTTCTTTCTCCCCCTGTTTGGCAATACCGGTGTCATCTTTTTAACCAATCAAAATGATGTATGCATTAGCGCAGGACCCAAAAGAATATGATCATTTAATCCAGTGTTTCTCAAACCCTTTTTCAATATTCTACCCCTTTTCAATTGCCGTTTTACCACCTAACCAGTGCCAAGTACCCCCTGACCAGCGCAAAACATTTTTGGTGGCAAAAAGTCTATACAAAGATGTGCAATACAGCGCTGGTAGTGATAGATTCACTAAACAACAACCTTTTTTAAACAAAAACAATTAAAAGCCACATTTCAAATGTTTAAAATCCATCACTTAATTCGTTCATTATATAGGCTAGTATAATTATTTTAGGAATTATGCATGACGTATTTTTAAATTAGGATTTTTGAGAAACACTGATTTAATCGAAAGGACAGTTTATGTGGGTCAAGAATAAACGTAGGCCTATTGAGCACCGACACCGTTATTCATGTCCTGTGGACATTTGCCAAATATAGGCTACAAGGTGATTTCGGAAAAACAGTTTAATACTTTCCTTCCGATCTTTTCAGGAATGAAACAAGGGCAAATAAACAAATCAGATTTGACTGCGTCTTTTCAAACCATTGAGTAGCCAATCAGAGGATTTCTTGTTATAAATCATCCCTGTCGTTGTCGCTGATTACGAACAATTACTAATATGAGATTTAAATGTAGTACGTATAAAAGAATCTTAAATGCAGTCATTATATTTTCTAAATCCTTTGAATTCCATGAAAAGGTTGTTTAAATTATTGTGATACACTTATATATTATTCCACATAGTTTAAAGGCACCTGTAAAATCAATTGCAGAAGTATAGTTGGTGAACGTAATCATCCTGTGCATGATCCGACTAAAGGTTTCTATGTTGGGTAAACAGTGCGACAATAATCGGCGGCAGTGGCGACATGTGGTTCCCTGAACCATGTGTGCAGCGCACCCCTTGTCATTCCACCAATTTGTACAAGGAGTTGCAAAGCTGCCGTCAAGGCAGAATTAGAGAATTAATTGGACGGGAAGAAAATCTGTAAAAAATCACAAAGAAAAAAGATGTCAAATTATCCTGACTGAAAAATAAATTTTGTTCATATTACCCAATCCTAGGACACATATACTGCAGTAAATGTTGTGCTTTACCAACTAATTGCGTGTGGGTTTACCCATTTTTTTTTTAAGTAACCAGGTAATGCTAGTTAATAACTAACTAGTTAGTTAATAATTTCATATTCTTTCTATTCATATTATAGATCACTGGTTACTCTCTGGTTACTCTCACAGGAGAGGGGAGGGAGACAGGAGAGGGGAGGGAGACAGGAGAACGGAGAGACAACAACCAAGCAAACCAATTTGGGTCACTGTAATGTCTGAAAGTGATTGCAAACAAAAAAGTTTGTTTGCTTTGTGAAGTGTGACTATTCCTCCGTGGGGGGTCCTGCCCCCACTGCTGAAAAAAATCCTAGAGGAAACACTGCTTAGGTTTAATTATTATATATTTAAGTAATTTAAAACAATATATTGTTAAATTTATACAATTTTCTATGAGTAAACTCTGAGCCTTTAATTTTTTCACTTTTTCAAGAATCGGTTTAGGAATTATTTAGGAATTGGAAGTATCGGTTTGGCATCGGAATCGTTAAAATCCAAACGATACCCAACCCTATACGTCATAATGATTGTTACTGGCAATACCCTAGATTTTAAAATTAGTTTCAATCAATGTAACTATTCATTGCCTAACGCTTCGAAAACGTCATATTCTTGTTAAAAAAAATAAGCATGTGAACATTTTCTTGAAGATGCGAGCGCAACCTATTAACAAATAGTCCAGCCATGGAGAAGACCCGCACGGAAGGCACAGAAGTCGCAGGCACACTCAAGTAGGAGATTGCAAACTCTGCAGGCGGGGATATTTCTTCTCATTTAGATGATAGCTAAGGAGCACAACGATTTTTTCAAAAAAAGCAATTTTAAGAATGATCTTCGCACGCAGTTTAACTATTAGACTATTCGAAGATCGTGACTCATCCCTAGTTCCAGGCAACCGCCAAACATAACGTGGATAAAGTGAATATTTTTATCAATACATTACTTGGTCAATAAACATTTTTTCTGCTGGAGACACTAGATTGGAAGGTTGTTATTGACGACGATAACAAAACCCATGATCCCACGTACAACCAAGTACATCTTTTGCTATTGTTTTGGTTGAGAAACCCCTAGTGGCCAAAAACTACATATTTTACATTTAAAAAGAGTTCAGATAACTACATTTTCAATAATAATAGTAATAAATCTTTCATGCATCTTGGAATACTCTGCACCAGTCTATCATTGCCATGGTCTGACTTGTGCCATTCCAGGTGCATAAATTCAAGCAGCTTAGCTTTGTTTGGTTGCTTGTGACCAATCTTCCTCATGATCACATTCCAAAAGTTTTCAAATGGGGTTGATTTAAGAAACATTTACAGTGGTCTCTTAATATTTTCCTGAGCTTCATATCATGAACAGTGTTTTCACAACCTGCTATTAGCTACAACTCATTCCAGTAAGGCAATATCGATAGCTACAACCTTAAATGTGTTTGCTAGTTGCAATTATTTAGCGTAAAATGTGTTGGTGCCTGAACATTTTTGGTCCCACCCAAGTGTGCAGTGTCTTGAAAAAGGTTGGGAACCACTGGTCTATGGTATCGCAGCTCAAGGCCGGAGTTCACAGACTAGCTTTGCAAAATCTAATCAAATAAGCACCGACAGTAGTGCATCTTAGTTAATGAGTAAGTGTAAATTTTGTCAAACGCATTTATCTCCAATGGGAAAAAGTTTATGCTTTAAGTAGCACAACAAATAAAGTATTTGTAGTTTGATTTGCCTACTGGAGTTTTTTTTCTCAATTACTCAATAAAAACAAACATGTATTTTCTGGTTGGATACCAATCACCCTATTTCCTATTTGACATTACGTTGATATTTATCCAGACACTAGTTGGTGATTATTTTCGCCAATGAGACTGGACTATCCCGACATGAAAACTAGTGCTGTCAAACGATTAAAATATTTAGTTGCATTAATGTCATAGTTAACATGACATTAATCGACATTAATCGCACATTTTTATCCGTTTTTTATTTTTTATTCTTTATTTTTATTCTTATTTACATGGAAAGGTGAATCGCTTGCTTTGTGCAAAAGCACATCAGCTGTGTGCTTTGCCATCAAGTGATTACTTAACATGTATTTCCTCTGCTACAGTATTATCTAGTGCTGCCACTAACAACAAATTTTCTTCTTTTTTTTTTAAATCAAGTGTTTGTCATTTCGTTGTATCCATTTTATTTTGAACTCAACTGAAGGGCCAAAACATAAAATGTCACAATAAATACCTTTGGGTAAACATGCCCATTAAGCCCAGGCACCATTTAAGCCCACTTGCAACTTTGAAGTCAATAAAAAAAAAATAAACAGGGGGCTGTCTTCTGCTACTCATTATTTTATCCAATCTACACGTTCTTAGTCACACATCAGTTTTTGTTGAGAACCAATCACATTTAGGGATGGGCCGATACCGATACCAGTACTTGGTATCGGGCCCGATACTGGGCATAAGTACTCGTACTTGTGAAAAAGGCCCGATACGCCAAGCCGATACTTCCTCCACATTTAAGAGCGTTATGCTGCGCAACGCTTTACAGCCCTATGCATATATTTCATATTGATGATAACGCCAGTCTACTTCGTCATTCAGAGACCATGCTTATAAAGCTGTAAAACCATTTATTGTTATTTAAAAAAGAAAGAAAAGCGATTTAATTGTGCCTAAAATGCATAATCATTCCAAAGACCAAGCCACGCGTTTGCCATTGAAAAAAAATATTTTCCTCAGCAGTTATCCAGTAGAGATCAAATGGCGAAATACGAAATCGTTTTTCTGATTGCTATTTTCATGTAGCCTAATATGTGTAAAATTATAGGTAAAAAATATTGGAATCCTCAAGGAAATGTGCACATTTAAGTACAGGAACGAACAAAGGATGCAAGTTATTATGCTATTAGGTGCATACTATAACTGTAGCAAACGGCATGAGGAACAACTCTGAAAACCACCTCAGCGAGAGAGGAAAGACATCCGTAGTTGGCAAAACTTCTGGGTGAACAAAAGTGGTATTTCTGAGTTCTGACATACTAACGTTAAGAAATATAACTTAAAGGAATTTGCGATGTAGCCTATTTAATTTTGTTCAAAAGATTACAGTGATGGTAGCCTACACAATTAGCTATAGCTGTATACTGATTATAAAAAAACAATCAAATACCATAACAGAATAATATTGATTAGGTAAGTATCCCTGTTTTGAAAAAAAGTCACTTCAAACAGACATTCTCATCTTATACAAAACGTCTACAATGCTTAGGGCAAATTCTAACAAACGGCTATTGCGTTCGCGTTTACAAACGTGTTTCTCTCACTTTACCTAATTAGGGAAGGAGACTTAAACCATTGACATCTGTAACAAATATTACACATTGACCTGCAATGTAAACGATGTTCTTCTGAATAGCTATGTAGGAATATTTACTTTTCTATATTTGAATTGGCTGATCAACATCTAAGGAATAGCAGATTTTAGCTTTATAGATGTGACATTTGGCATAATTCTTAAAAGTACTCGTATCGGTACTCGTATCGGCAAGTACCCAAAATGAAATACTCTTTACTTGTACTCGTTCCATAAAAAGTGGTATCGGCCCATCCCTAATCACATTTGTCAATGTTGAGTTAGGCCAGCCTACATCAGTGCAGTCTCAAGGAGGCTCACAAAGTCGCCTCAAAACTTTGGTGTTTTGGGACCCCTCAGAAGGAATCTATTTTCAACGATTTACAATCACTAACTTGGTAAGTACATTCATATCACGTTAATTGAAAGATGAATGATTTTACATTTTCCTCAGCTTATTTCGGATCTGGTCACGGGGGCAGCAGCTCCAGCAGGGGACCCCAAACGTCCTTTTCCCGAGCCACATTAACCAGCTCCAACTGGGGGATCCCGCGGCATTCCCAGGCCAGGTTGGAGATATAATCCCGCCACCTAGTCCTGGGTCTTCCCCAAGGCCTCCTCCCAGCTGGACGTGCCTGGAACTAGGGAGGCGCCCAGGGGGCATCCTTACCAGATGCCCAAACCACCTCAACTGGCTCCTTTCGACCCAAAGGAGCAGCGGCTCTACTCTGAGATCCTCACGGATGACTGAGCTTCTCACCCTCTCAGTTTCCTGCTGAGAACCATGGCCTCAGATTTAGAGGTGCTGATCCTCATCCCAGCCGCTTCACACTCGGCTGCAAACCAATCCAGTGAGTGCTGAAGGTCACAGGCTGATAATGCCACCAGGATCACATCATCTGCAAAAAGCAGCGATGAGATCCTCAGCCCACCGAACTGCAACCCATCCCCACCCCGACTACGCCTCGATTTCCTGTCCATAAATACTACAAACAGGATTGGTGACAAAGCGCAGCCAGGGCGGAGACCAACCCTCACATTTAAAGTGAAACATTTAAGCTCAGCATGTTTCATTTAAAGATGAACTGAATTTAAAGAATCAACATTGATAATGTGTTATGACAATTAAAAATAATTAAACAAAAAAATTTAATTAAAAAATCAATACATAGCTGATTAAGCAACACCCAAAACTGCGTTTGTTAGTATAGAACGCTGACAATTGCTATGACGTCACTGGTATGGTAGGAGCCGAGAACGTCCTACAGTACAGGCAGCAGCTGCAGGATTTTACACACGAAAATGAGTCAGTTCAACGACATATAATACAAAGTTGTGTCTAAAATATGTATTAGATTGTATTTGCATGATGTGC
>JACXGM010021155.1:0-17397 GCA_016801145.1 Umbra pygmaea
CTGGAGAAGGAGTTCTATGAATGTGATGTCTGTAAGCGCATCTTCACCTGCCGAGCCAAGTGTGAGGAGCACCTGGAGGAACACAAGCGCAAGCTGGCAGGACACGTGTGCCTGCAGTGTGGCCGCAGCTTCCGCTTGCGCCGCTCCCTTCGCCGGCACAAGGAGCAGGGCTGTGTACGGAGCTACCGCTGCATCGACTGCCCTCTTAGCTTCAGCCGCAAAAACACTCTCCTCAGGCATAGCTTCTCCCACCTGGGCCTGCTCCCATACACCTGTGTCCAGTGCCGCCGACACTTCCGCCTAGCCAAGCTCTACCGTAAGCACGAGTGTGACCCGAAGCGGATCCACTGCGTGGCCTGTCTGGGTGTTTTCCACAGCCACGGTGACTTCCAGAAGCACAAGAAAGAGACTGGCTGCTGGGGCCACCAGGGGACCAAAGGGGACGAGATCAGATGTATGGAGTGCGGCGAGGCGTTTTCCAGTGCCGAGGAGCTGAAGAAACACGCCGGCGCCCACCAGAGGGTGATGACTTGCTCGGAGTGTGGCAAAGGCTTCCGCTCGGCCCTGATGCTGATGTCACACATGGGTGGCCATGCGGGGTCTAGACCCTGTCTGTGTCAGAACTGTGGCCTAGGATTCCCTCACCAGCAGGGGTATGAGAGCCACCTCAAGGACTGTGGACGTAAACCCCCTCCTGTGGTGAGTGTTTGCTTATTGCCCTAAACTGAAATACATTGATAAGCTGATGTGTTAAACTGTGTATGGCTCTTTGGATGCAAAGTCTTTATTGTATTTGATTTCACAGAATTGTTCTGGATTTTGGCAATGACAGCCTTTTATCTATTCCTGATTAACCTGAAAAAATAATAAATAAATCGAAGCAATTAGAACATAAAGCATGCTAGTGTTTTCTGTAGATTCATAAAAGCAATATTTTACAAAATACTCATTGACAAAATGCTAAACAATTATCTAAATATCTAACGAGAGTGGTACATGTAAGTTTGTTTTCACTGTTGTACATCTTTCTTGGCGCAGATGGCTCAGAAGAAAACACGAAAGGAAGTCGCTGTGGCTCAGTCGCCACGGGTCATCGCTCCCAGGATCCCCATCCCTGCTTTGAAGAAACCAGGGCGAGCAGTGCTGAGAACCCAAGACTCCTCACCCACAGGAGTATCTCTAGGTGTGCCTGCTCCTACCCCGTTGATAATGTCAGGCTTGGCTCCAGTCACTTCTCCTGTAAGAGCTGATGTCTCAAACAGTAGTGCTGTGTTGGGCCCTGTCCAACCTTCCAAAGGCCTGTGGAAACTGAGCCTGGACAAAGAGCCTCCTCCTGGAGTGTCCCTAGTAATGTTTGTTCCAGCCAACACTTCCCTGGCCTCTGGTCTGTCTGGCTCATCTTCTACCCAGCCCCACCTTCCAGAAACCCAGACTCAGTGGAAGGTACTCAACCCAGCACCGAATCCAACAGCCCTCCCTCTGAACCTGGTCCAGTCCAGCCTCCCCTCTGAACCAATTCCCATGACTGGGGAAAACCGACCCTACTCTTTAAACTCCCCTTTGGATCTAGTTATAAAAACGGGCAACTACAAGCCAGAGCCTGCCTATGTACTACCACTTGATTTGTCTAAGAAGTCAACTAGTTCTACTCCCATTGATCCTCTGGCGTTCAAGACTGAACCTACAGATTCTGGGTTTTCCGAGACGACTAAAGATGTATTCACAGGGTCTAGTGGTGATAAAAAGACAGACGGCAGAGAGGATGGAGCTGCACAGTCCCAAGTGCAGAAGGCGTGCGGTGTCCCGTCAACACGGCAGCGTCTGACCAATGTCAAGCAAACGAAACCTCTAAAAGGTAATGCCGAAATGGATTCAGTGAGTCAGCTGAAAATTGAGCTAGTCAGCTCTTTACACTGTGAAATGCCAGTGGGCTTAGTGCAGATAAAGCAGGAGCCAATGTCCCCAGATGCTGACAGCAGAGCACAAAGCTCAGACCTCTGGCTGCCGGGACCACTTTCGGCACTGAAGAGAGAGGCTGAAACAGATGTGGGTTTGGACTTGAGGTGGGACGGGGGAACGCCGGGCTGTGTGCTTGACCTTAGGTTGAAAGGCGAGAACACAGCCAGTGTCAATGTGTCGGAAAAAGCACAGGAGACAACCGTGCAACTAGACGAGCCTGGGGATGGGAACAGTTTTGAGTGGAATCCTGAGGTTGTTGATCTGAAGAGTAGGGCAGACCAGGATAGATTGGAGGCGAATAAAGGGGCGGAGGATGGAACGGAGGAGAATAAAGGGGGGGAAGAAACTCAAAACGTGGAAGATGTTCATTTGTGTACAACCTGTGGCAATGTTCTCCCAGTAGGAGAGGATGAAGCACAACACTACCGGATGCACACGGAGCAGCCTGATGAGCCGGTTGTGGAGCCCACACACAGCCCAGAAACACAGCGCACCTCCTCCACCGTCCCCTCACCCTCCGCCTCACCCCCATGTAAAAGACGAAGGTCACTGAGGACAAGGGAAAAGCCTAGAGCCCTAAATGACTGTTTATTGTAGCAAATGTATTTCATAAATGGAAAATTGTGATTGTTAATGATAAATGTTATTGAGTCTGGACAGCGGTAAAATTGACCAAGCTGTAAAACCATCTGTCCGAGGCTTGCTATTAAGTTGAAATGGCAATACATGATGATGCGAGTACTTTTTTGGGCAAGTCTAGTTGAATGCCTCTGCATTCATTTGCTCTCAATGGATGTGGATGCAAGTAATGCCTAATAGGAGAAGACATCCTTTTACACAATGTTAGTGAAACAACTTTTTCCAAAATATTTATTTAAGATTTTTACTGTACCGTGTGTGTATGTGTGTATATTTACATAATATACATATAACTCACCAAAAAGAGAAACATCTCACTTTCAACTGCTTTCATTTTTCAGCAAACTTAAGTGTAATTATTTGTATGGCCACTAAAAAAAAAATCAACAACTAAGACAAAGTGAACAAGTTCCACATATCTGAATTTGTTCTTGAACAGGGGGGGGGGGGGTCAAAACCCAAATGCAGTCCACCAGCTGCGTTAAGAAGTGCAGTGCATCTCCTCATGGACTGCTCCACATTTGCTAGTTCTTGCTATGAGACGTTACCACCAAATGCAGTTCCACCAAGGTACCTGCGATTTTTCAGAAGGGGGAATGGCCCTAGCCCTCACACTCCGATAAAACAGGTCCCAGATGTGCTCAATGGGATTGAGAGCCGGACTCTTTGCTGGCCATGGCAGGACACTGACTTTCTTGCAGGAAGTCACGCATAGAACGAGCAGTATGGCTGGTGCCGTTATCATGCTGGAGGGTCATGTCAGGATGAGCCGGCAGGAAGGGTACCACATGAGGAAGATTTCTTCCCTGTAACGCACAGTGATGAGATTCCCTGTAATGAAGTTCAGTCAGATGACGCTGTGATGCACCACATCAGACCATGACAGACCCTCCACATCCAAATTGAATGTATTTCATTCAGGTGTAATGCTCATTCCTTTGATGGTAAACGTGAGTACAAACATCTACCTTGGTGAGACAAAACCTTGCCTTGTCAATGGAAAGCACTTTTTGTCAGTCCTGACTGGTCCAGCGAAGGTGGGTTTGTGCCCATAGGTGAGGTTGTTGCAGGTGGTTTCCGATAAGGTGCCTGCTTTACGACAGGCCCTCAGTCCAGGCTCTCAGCCCATCGTGGAAAGTCGGCACTGATGGAGGGATTTTGCATTCCTGGTGTAACTCGGGCATGTGTTGTTGCCATCCTGTACCTGTCCCACAGTTGTGCTGTTTGGATGTGCCGATCCTGTGCAGGTGTTGGTACACATGGGTAGCCACTGTGGGGACAATGAACTGTCCTTCCAGTTTCCCTGTAGCGCCATCTTAAAACTACACTATGTAACTTTTTAGAAAAAATTCAGAAACTGTTTTAGATACTAGTAAACGTTAGGAACTAGCGTATTGAGTACAGGTGTGGAAAACATCAAGTTCAATAATACAAAATATAGACAATAGTAGAATAGCAAAATCAACATTTCACTAACTAGCAATGAATGCATATTATGAACAAAATGTGTATTTTCTGAAATTGTTTATATTTTCCCTGTATTATTCCTGTGTTCTTTAAAAACACATTTAAAAACTATTAGAAATATTTGGATCGGCAGGACAAATTAATGGGAAGTTACATAGTGCAGCTTTAAGCGTCTCACAGTAATGACATTGCAATATATTGTCCTGGAAATATCTGCAGCCCCCATGCCTCCTTGATTCATGCCTAAAGCACGTTCACACAGATGAGCAGGGACACTGGGCATCTTTCTATTGGTGTTTTTCAGAGTCTAGTGTCCTCAGCTTTCATAACTGACCTTAATAGCCTACTGTCTGTAAGTTGTTGGTGTCTTAACAACCGTTCCACAGGTGCATGTTCAATAACTGTTTATGGTTCATTGAACAAGCATGGAAAACATTGTTTAAACCCTTTACTATGAACATCTGTGAAGTTATTAAGCTTTTTACAAATTAACTTTAAAATACAGTGTCCTGAAAATGGGATGTTTCTTTTTTTGCTGAGTTTTCTTATGCTAGATTTTAGAGAGCTACCTAAAAGTCCTGGTTGGTGTGAAGAGATCGAGATTAAGGTCGAGTGGCTGTTATTTTCTATCCTAGTTATTTTCTATTATGATAATATTACAGTTGTGTATGTTAGCAATAGGATCTTGTAATGCTTCCAGAGTTACTACACACCAAACATTCCATCAATATTTGACTAAACCATTTCCATAGTCTGTTCTTGGAACACTCCAGAAAAACAGGAATATACTGGCACCTTTTGCAGTTTACTAATTTTAGTTACATTAAATATAACCTAAAGAGGTCTCATGTCTATCCTACATTATTTTGATGTTCATGTATGTCGTCTATTTAGTAGTCTGTTGAATTTCAATACATTTTTGTTGATTCAATTCTGTATGCTGCTTACTACAGAATGTCTTTGTTCCGGTACTAGTAAAACCAGGATTTAATTTTTTACTGTAAACTTTGAAATGTTTCATGTCAGTAATTTATCATAAGCTCTTCCTATTCAGAGAAACTTAAATTAGTGAATACATTTTTAAATACTTTTTGTTGTCTTTTCGGTTCCACGATGTGTATCATATGCAAGAAAATCTTTGTGCTGTCCAATTATATACTGTTAAATAGAGTTGTATATATTTTTCTATCACTAAGTGTCACCCCAACATCACTTGAAAAGTTGCTGTGTTTTGTAGAGATTTTCTGGTCTGAAATTGGAATTTCTCAAAGGATGTAAATAAAGTTTAATGTATTTAATCTTTTATGAGTTCGTGTTGTATTACCCAGGTTTTCTGATCAGTGTGATTTTCTCTCAGTTTTGTAATTATGCATAACAGGAACTCCAAGCAGACTGAAGAGTTAATGACGTTCTGGGCCCGGTTCCCCAAAACGTTCTTATCGCTAAGTAGTTCTTAACCTATTCCTTAACCTTATGGCACGGTCCCCGACACGTTCGTACTCTTTAAGTATATCTTCTGTAAGTCACACTTTCGTAAGGTTGGTCTGGACCATTCGTAAGCTCTCTCTTAGCGTTGTTTGAGCTCAAGCTGCTAGTCGCCGCCACTGTTCAGCAGTCTTTAGAAATCAGTGCAGCACAGTACAAGTCAAACTATGGTATGTTGACAATGTTGTGGCTCAACAATGATTTTATGGACATTTTAAGACTAATAATAAAATATGTTCGCAATGGATACAGGCCTATTTATGAAATTGACTTTATTTGGTATCAGAACTAATATGTGGTAATTAGCCTAGGCTATTTCGTAATGTCATTAAAGCGTTTAAATTGGCATTCACTTTTGATAATTAAAATATGGCAAACAATTGGCTCTATAATAAAAAACAAAAAAGTGGGATTGGAAATTATGCACAATATAGAACAATGACAACCCTGTTGTCAAATACTGAAGCTGACCTTTCCCCAAAAAAAAACAATTGGCTCTAAATGGCTAAGATCTATAAATGGGTAAGCATGGTGGTGTCCAGTAAGCGACCAACTATGGCAGCGATCCAACGTGTCCTTGCATTGAATCAAAGACGGCGCCGGCCGCGGAGCCGTTTAGTCCATGTCAATTGTTTTATTCAGCAAAAACCTGTGCTTGCCAGGCTTGTGCAAGCTCAGCTCGTCCAGCAAAATTTCAAGTCCCTCTGACGAGAAGCTTGGTGCCCTTTTTTTTAACGTTGCTTCCCCACCATATTCTCTATCTAACTCTCTCTGTTTATTGTAGATAGGTTGACTTTTTGTAAACATTAACCAATGGCAATCAATACCACATTAAACAGAAGTAACTGCAGCTGATTGCCAATCAATTGATTGTAAAATACCTTACCATTGAAATAAAAGTGTATTACATCAATTTTAGAAGTCGTTAAACCCACGTCAAGAAGCAGGACAAGTGTCACAACGGGATGAGGAGGATGGATGATTAGCGAGGGATACCCTGTTCGTCTCACTGTAAAAAAAATCCTGTTGTTTTTACGGAAAAAACTGGCAGCTGTGGTTACCAGAACAATACTGTAAAAAACACATCAAACCGTAAGCATACTTACGGAATTACATGTAAATTTAACATTTAAAACATGTATATTTAACATTGGATGTCAGTAATATTAACATCATTGTTACACTGAAGTGAACAAGTTTGTTAAGTAAATTTAACAGTTTAAACATGTAATTTTACAGTCTGTAAAATAAATTAGAACTTAATGTGACAATAATCCAATTTAAAGAATAATGATCCACATATATTTAGTACTAATCAGAATCTGTATATCCAAAAGTTGTAATATTTTAGCACCCACAACCTGCATTCATAAGAACTGCAATAGTGAATCAACCACTACTGAATTATGACTAGCTAAACTACATTGATGGGAATACACTTCTCAGTAATGGTTGGAATAAAGATAATGACTTTATTAGGTTTTAAAAGTAAAGATTGTAATTATAATTTAATAATCAAACATAAAGTGTTCAATGCATAAATGTATTTTTAACAGAAAAGAGATGATAAATTAAATTACTGTGTTTCACTGTTACAGAAACTGTGTTCAACCTTTTTTGAGTGTACAGTATTTTACCGTGATGATTTGACAGTTTTTCACTGTGAAATCTACAGACATTTTTTACAGTGTACCAGTCACAACATATTGTGTGAACACATTACTGACAATTTGATAATTGAATTAATAGTCTATATTTTACTGATATGCTATGCTAAAATAAATGTTACTGGAATAATTTCATAATGCACCTTCGCGTGAAGTGAAAGATTGATTCCTGAGCGATCGATGCCAACAAATTCAGCACCTTCACTTGGGACAGCGCCTTTGTAATGTCAAACTTAAGAGGCAGCGTGTTAAGAAGCTTCCTAAGGGACACTTCGGGGAACACACTTATAAACAACTTCGGTAAGATATATCTTTTTGAGTCTTCTTAGCGCGCTAAGAGTGAGCGTTATCGGGGAACCGGGCCCTGGTTCTTATCACGTAGGTCACTTAACCGAGAGTCTCTACTTTGAGCTCACAGGCACCCAAGCTGCCAGAAGGAGTGGCTAGAGCGCAACGTATTTGAATAGTAACACCCCAAACCTGGACTTTAGTCTAACCAAAATTCAGGTACACTGTGCTATTTACCACTATGCTCAGTGGCTCTTTCATTGACTTAATAATATTTTATTAATATTTAAATGCCTTCATTAACCTAAAACACAAACTAATTTAATATGCCCTGGAGAGGTACAGAAACAACTGGAGTTAGTAGTCTATTATATCTAATAGTAATCACGGCAAACGTCTTTGCGACCGGAATTAACTTTTAACCAGCATGTAAATTACTGGGCAAAAATGCAAAAACAGGTATATTTCCAGCACTCCTTTAGGAAATGTGGATGTTGAATACCCATGAAAAGTTACTGCGGTTTTAAGTGCCTTGATATTATGATTTTTATCAAACGAAATATACTTTTTATAGGCTACGTATCAATGTTGTAAGTGAAGATCCCTTCGTAATATTAGAATTTAGTTTGATGTTTTTATGCTTAAGATTGAAAATAATGTTTCATGATGCGTAAACCACCAACATCGATATAGCTCAGACAGAAAAAGACTACAAAAATTGTCACATGGTAAGAAAGGCCCGGAAATGATATTGTCGAAGCTTATAAAAAATCATAACCTGGGAAATGTGGCGATTGTTTGCGGACTACACCGACGCCTCCACAGATATCTGTTGTTTTTGTCAGAAGGCCGTGCCGTTACGTGTTCTACATTCCTTTGTTTTTGTTGTCTGGTGAAAACCGAACAGACGGGGAAAGCTGCGCAGATTGTAGAGTTATTATCCTTCATGGACAAAGACAAGTTTGCTGTGAGCGTTAAGTAGATAGGCCTGGCAATAAAATACACGTTTTGAAAAAATAGTAACAGTATTTTGTGTAGCGTATTTGTATAAAAAATAAAGGGACCATAAAGAATCTTGAATTACAATTTATATGTGTTAAACGTCAGTAGTTTGAATATTTCTCAAACGGTTTAAAACTATTTCAAAATGTGAGTCTCATATTCAAAGATGTAAGTGACATTATCAGTTGTGATTTAAAACAACCACTTTAATGTCTCTTAATTTCTCTCATTATCCTCCACTACAGCATGGGCCATGCTCCTGGTTGGAGATGCACCAGTTTATTGGAGAGCTGATGGTTTCAGGTGAGCCTCTGGGACTGAAAGATAACCCAGCAGCAGACTCAGCCCAGCCCAGACAGACCCATGCCCAGGGAGAGATCTCTAGAGAGGCCAGAGATGCAGAAAGCAGTGGACAACAGGGTGAGTGGAGGACATTTTGCCATAATAGACAAGGAATACTTTGGAGAAGGATGGCAATGTTTCTGTAGATCACACAAAAGCTATCATTATAATTAACAGCGTAATATGACTTGATCTTTCTTCTTCTTTTTCCTATTATTGTTTTTTCGCTCGTTCGTAGCCCAGCGCTGCAGCTGCACTTGCCCTGGTTGTCCCTACTCCTCATATTCCCCGACCTTCATCCAGACCTTAAAGTCCAGAGACAGTGTTTCATCACAGCTTCAGCCCCAGAGACAAGACAAGCAGACTAGTACCCACAGCCACGACCCAGCCCCCGCCACCCACACTAACCAGGGACCTTCTTCGACAAATCCCCTGCCCAACATTGCCTCCTTCCCTTGTCTCTGCTGCCACCGGGGCTTCCAGACATGTGCCCGGCTGCGGAACCACCAGCAGGGGGTGGCAGACACTCCATTCTCTCACGCACACCCACACACCTACCACCACTACCACCACCACTGCCCGCTAAGCTCCTGCCTGCCCCACCACCACCAAGCTGGCACATCCCCTGCCGCCCTGCCCTGCCTTTCCTGCCAGTGTTCATTCTCCTCCTGCACTCAGCTCCTGCGTCACCAGCAGGGCCACGCAAACCCCCAGAACCAAGAAGGAGGCTTGTCCTCGGTGTCCACGGCCCTACACCTCTGCATGCACTGCCCTGCATCCTTCCCGCGGCCCTCCCAGCTCCTGCAGCACCAGCGTGCCCAGCATGCCCACAAGGCCGGCGGCTTCCTGTGCACCGAGTGCGGTCGCGTCTTCAACTCCCACTCCAACCTCCGCATCCACCTGAACGTGCACACAGGAGCCCGGCCCTACGTCTGCCCCGACTGCGGCAAGAGTTTCAGCCAGTCGGGAGCACTGAAGATACACCGACGCATCCACACCGGCGAGAGGCCGTACAACTGTGCCTACTGCGGAAGAGGCTTCCCTCACCTGGCCGGGGTCCGAGCCCATCAGAGGACCCACACAGGGGAGAAACCGTACCGCTGCAGCCAATGTGGGAAGTGCTTCACACAGTCCGGGGCGATGAAGATCCACATGAGGATCCACACTGGGGAACGCCCGTTTTTGTGCAGTCTCTGTGGGAAAGGCTTCTCCAACCGCTCCGGCATTCGCTTCCACCAGCGCACTGTTCACGGGATGTTGTCAGAGGTGCGTGGGGTTGGAGGAGATGGGGGGTCCCTTAAGGGAAGACAGATTCTGGACGGCTCAGCTGCTCCTGTGGGACACAAAAGCAACGCTCCGTCTAAGATGAGCAGCCACTCTGATGTGAGCTTCAGCACTCCTGCCCCTAACAAAGTCCTGCCCCTGGCGCCTCTCGTTTCCGCTCCAGGGTCAGCAGTGTCCGTCAGCCCGGACCCAGAGCCACAGCCCCAGTCCAGCAGGCTGAAGAACCCCTCCAGACGAGCAGAGACGGGAGGCAGCAGGGAGAAGAGGGCCCTGCTGTATATCTGTGAGGACTGTGGGCTGCGTTTTGGAGATGCTCCGTCCAGGAACAGACACCAATCTCTGGAGCACTATGCTACAGACAGAGAGGGGGAGACAGAGAGTTGAAGGAGAGGTGCTGAATGGAAGTTTTACGGACTCAATTGTTGGATCAGAGACAAAGGGACAGGCGAGAAACTGTAATTCTCTGGAATTAAATGGAGAATGTAGAGGCAGAGAGATTGAGAGTCTTACGTTTAGCAAAGGTTCTTATGCTATGCAGTCACACTGGAGCAATTAATCTGTCTCACTCAAGACCAGAATGACAGATTTATCACCTTTTCCTGTCTCTGGGAATAGTTTCAGCAAAGCTTGAGTTTCTAATCAGATATTCTAACTGCTAGGCTAATGTTAATGTTGTAAAGGCCTGGGGGTGAATGGAGTTCAGACAATACACTGAATGACAAGTGTCTCCATCAACAGGAATTCTTGGAAGTTGCAGTTTATATATGTACTCCAGGCTTTGGGCAGCATTTTGCAACAGTTCTCATTTATTTGATGTTCATTTGTTCTTTGTCAAGAAACTAAGTACTTTCACATTGATAGCCTTTATTGTGTCCTATCAAATCTGGTTTGGTAACATCCACAACCAATATCAAATAATGTCAGTCAAGTCGTGTGAAATTGTAAGCGCATTACATTTATGGTGTTAAAGAAAATATGCTGTGAGTGAGGGAAGGAGTCATTCATGAATTTCCCACCATGTGTGGTTGTATTGGGTTTTACATATATTCATCTATCTAGACAGTTTCACCATTGTGGCTGAACTTTGCCAGAGTGCCACTTTCACCTCAAGATGTTATTCACATTTCCGAAGTGATGTTCACTTCATTTAGTTTTCAAAGAATTTGATGCCCAGTCCAAATCAAGATATGCAATTTGTTAATACCACAACACAGTACAGATTTTGATACGCATAATCTCAAATCATCTGAGGTGCTGTTGTATTGTCGCATCACCAAATTGTTCAGAATAAAAGTGCTAACATGGTAGGCATTTTAAAACCTAACCAATGTTTTTTAAGTAAGCTATTAACTTTTTCAACTTGATGTAAGATGGTTCTTCAGTCTGTAAAAATCTTTATCCAT
Organism: Umbra pygmaea; assembly: GCA_016801145.1. Lineage (NCBI taxonomy): Eukaryota > Metazoa > Chordata > Actinopteri > Esociformes > Umbridae > Umbra > Umbra pygmaea. The sequence goes on from JACXGM010021155.1 coordinate 11,537, forward strand.
TATGAATTTTAGAAAAATGACCCACTGCTTTCTGAAAATATATGCAGACCTACTAAAAGTGAACTATGAATTACAGTTTTTCTTGGCCTATAGACTTGTTCTAGGGTGAGGTACCATCTAAACATGTACAGAAAAGTATAGTGCATGGCTCTATTGATTAATTTACATTGAAAAAAGTACAGTTGTATATGTATTGTTCAAATTACTTATCTGGCATTGTCTCATACAGCACCGTGTAACACTGTCTTTCGCTTTCAATTTACCATCTTAGAAGGCTGTAAAGACAGTATTATGTAGTTTTATATGGGATAATGACTCCGTACACTATGCAGCGCTTTTTACACACAAAAGCACTGCCTAAAATGGACCAACGCTGCCGTTGCCAAAACAATGTTGAAGGACAACTCATAATGTCCTCATTGCAATTCCTGCTCAGATGGCAAAATAAGGATGGCATAGTGTAGGATATCGTTGTTCTGTGTAAATTGGATTTTTTATGAGATCATGAAACATGTTTTGTGCAGTTTTGTGAGCTGGTCACTAAAAGAAAAAGTTATGTTCTTCCTGCACAAAAATACTACACAATGCCCCTTTAAATAATGTAGGATAGGCTATTTATATGTACATATTTCCATAAACCACATTTGACTGTCATAACAACTGATGTTAAAGTGGTTTTCGTATTTATATTGAGGAAAAATATCATCACTCTTTGTTAATTAGCTTTTCAATAAAGTATTTTCCTACTATTTTGTTCTTCAAACCTGTTGTAATTGCCTCATATCGCCATCTAGTGGATATTTACACACACAGCAGCAATAAAACAATTTCAGGATTGCCAACTTCCTTTCTTTGGTATTCTGTAGACCAGGAGTAAGTAACTCTTACCCTACAAGGGCCAGAGCCTGCTGGTTTTCTGTTCTGCCTTATCATAGTTGAACCTACCTGGTGCACCAGGTATAAATACTTCCCAGATTAGGGGGTTGTAATGAAAAAAACAGAGTGGAACTGGCATAGTTGAATAGGGCTGCTGTAGACTATACACACAGTAGCCAGTTTGATAGCTACAACCTGTTCATGATAATAAATCACTCCTGACCATGTCTTGCTTAGACACATTATGATCACACAATATGTATTCAGCACAGGTCGATCGAATTGGCAAAACGAGTCACCTCAGCGACTTTCATCCTGTATGATCAATGATGTCAGGCACGCCAGGTGAAACACAGCCAATACCCCCACCCCATCCTTTCACATACAACTATCTTAAAGATCTGCATAAAACAATGCACTAAACTGGCATTCCAGGATTTCTGGCCACTGGTTTTAAAAGTGGCGCTGTCAAGCCAAAATGGGTTCCCTTATCAGGCATTTTCTCAATATGTGCCCCATATCATCAAAACCACTATTTTTCCAATTTGGAATTTTATGGCTGACTGAGGTATAATAGTGTTGTAGTTATACCTTATGCACACACTGTATAAAAAACACATTAAAACATACTGTACAGGCCAAAAGGTTGCAACAAATTGTTTTGATATTCCAGACTTAATTTTTAAGTGAAGTTCATAGCCAACATCAAACTGTTTAATAGATGCACATAATTACATCCCAGAATGACCACAACCTTAAGCGGGCCATGTAAAGTTAGCGTGAAGCTGGTACATTTAGATCAGAAGTATGGCAACGTAATTTTCAGGCTTGTCACAGAACATTACTTAGTAAATTATGTGACCAATCAGACAGCCGTTCACTTTGTTATTGTCAGTGCCGTGAACATGCATCACTGTAACCTTTACACTTTGCGGATAAATGTCGCTTGCTTCATGTTGCCAGGCTTGCTGGTATAAACAACATCTGACATTCCAAAAGTGACCTTCTCTTTGGTAGATCTCACATTGATCACTGTGAACACAAGCGTGCACTAACTTTGGCCATCAGTGTTCATAGTTTTCTACAGCTAAGGACAAGTGAATTGCAAAAATCACATCTCACCCACCTTAGAATAAATTACCAAACTGAAATGCTATTTTTTAAATGCACCTATTCTGTCCGTATGTGTTTTGCTCTGTATGGTGTAATTTGACATGGAGTAGTTGAAGTATTATATAGTTATATAGAGTTAATTTGTATTTTGTGTGTTTCAAGATTCAGGAACTAGCTGGTTAAAGACTTATCGAGTTAAATGTCACTATATTCAAAACGAAACTGTTCTCCCTTTTGTTGCAAAGTCAATGAGTACTAATGTTTTGTTTTTTCTGTCCGTACTAATGTTACAGAAGGCCACGGTATATTATAGTGCATCAGAATCTTAAAGTCACAGCGTGTCAGACAGTAGTGTTGTACATTAAAATGCTGCCTCAGCATCATGCTAATGTTTATACAGTCAGAACTTTACCTTAACCATCACTCAGTTGGTTACCAAGCCAAATGTACGGTACAAGATTTGTTGCCAATATGGTTTTAAGGTACCTTTGAAAAATGTTGTAGGGGTTTGTGAAAGGTGTTTTAAGTATTTTTAAACACCCCTAGTTTTTACTGTAAACAACCACCATGGTTTATCAACACCCTCACCCACTCTCCTCTCAATTTACCTCTTACCCACCTTTTACCCACTGCCTAAAATGTATAATAAGTAAGCAATTAGGCATGAGTGGGTGACTGGTCGTTGGCACAAAGAATCGCAGAGTGCCTGGTCACAGTGCTTAGTCATGGTATATTGGTAATGTATTACATACTCCCGAGATGCCTTCTTGCTCTTATAAACTGGGTACCAACAACATTAGAGCAGTAAAAAGTGATGGAATGTCATACCCATGTGGTATGTTCTCATATACCATGGCTAACAGCCAGCATTCAGGATTCAAACCAGGTGATTTTTAACTGCAAATAAGGGCTAAACAATGGGATGTTTGGAGTTTCTATTGTGTTTACAGGAGTGACAGTGCTATTATGTGAAATCAAAAGGCTTATTTTATATATTTTCAGTCGTGTTTTCAATAAAAGGTTCAGCGAGAATGATAACAGAAATATTTATACCCACAAAATATTTTCACAAGGCCCACTGGACCCAAGATGCACCGAGTGTATCACATGATGTTTATAAACTAATAGCCTCCTAAAACCACACAGGCAGCTGTGATATATTAATGACAAGGCAAATTGTTTTAAGTACTTCCTCAAAACTCTACAATAGAATGTCATGGGGATTTCCTTGGTAGCCTATTACATAATGAAAGTAGTGTGTTCTCGTTTTGCAAGTGTTTTTTTTGTTGCGCTGAAACGACCGTAAATGCCGCGTAAATTCATGCGACGCGGAACATGAGTCAAATGCGCCCTTACGCTCTTGTGATGTGTAATAACTACAATTAAACAATGTGAAGTCTCTACAGGTTTTGGTAATGATAGGTCATTAACCTCTTGTGTTAAGCAGCGCAATGATAGACTCCGTTCATCACGAGCACACGGAGACAGGTGACGCACTTAATAATTGCAGTGGATAGGTTATAATAATCTTCAATAGTTGAAAGTGTACTGTATAATTATTTTCCGAAAGGTATATGAAAGTAGAGGACTTTTATTTTAAATATATCGAAAAATGTAAACAATTTAATAACATTTAAAATGTATAGGAATAGCTATGTATAAACAGCTTGTTTCCCAATTTTGAAAGAAATTAAGATATTAAGCCACACCTCTCCAGGTATTCATAAATACTGTTGTGATATACTTTCGATTAGTCAGATCAAGTGGTGGACTGGCAACATTTGGACACAAAGAAAGACTGCGTGGAAATAGAAATCATTATACAACAAAGATGAAAGCTTTTACACTGCTTGCAATTATAGTAATTGCACAAGCTCACAGGAGTAATGGTAAATATACGGTTAATTTAATACATTTACATTATATGAAAGCGTATTCGTTAATTAGCGATGTAAAAGATGTTCAGAATTGTCATTGAAGTTGGTAGGCTACAAGGGATTGTGTGTTTTCCAAACAACTAAACTCAAATCCACTTAGATACAGTTCAACAACGAATATGTTTTAGGACTAAAATTGTTGTGTTAGCTTTAGAAGTGCCTGCTTACATACAGTGGTTAAAAATATTTCAAGCCATTATTTCAACGCAGCCAGTGTATTATCTTGATTGGTATTTTATGATGTATTTGTGTGTCCTACAACGATAGATTCGCCTATAGTGTTATTTTCAAATGCGATTTCTTCTATTTTTATAGACACATTTTCATTGGAACCAAATCTATAGGGTTATGTTTTTGACTTAATTTAGGTTTGTTATAAGTGCCAATCATTTAAACTTACAGAATTAAAGGATTTCCGTCAGAAAAAAAATAATGGGATTGTTCCAAATCTTGTCTTCTTGTCTTCTTGTGTTTAAGATAAGTGAGATTTAATAATAAATTGAGAAAGGAACTCCCCTGAATTTCTAAATGAAATATAAATTGTAAAAAAACTAAAAGCGTCCCTTTTTTGTGTTGAAGACTCAACACCAGGGTAGAAAAACAATTGTATCACCTTAATACTAAACATTGTAAAACTTATGTACACTTGATGTAATATGGTGTAGATCAGGGTATTCAAATCTGGCGTGGGCAGAGCTTGCTTGTTTTCTGTTCTAACTCATCATTCCACAGGTTGACCCAGGTGTAAATAAATCCCACGTTAGAGCGTTGCAATCTAAAAATGAAGTGGAACTGGCTTGGAGTGGCAGATTAGAATATGAGGGGCATAGATCACAGGTGTCAAACCAGTTCCATGGAGGGACTAGTGTATGCATATTTCAGTCTTGCCTTTCAATTAGTGCCCAATTATTACCTACTGTAGACTGCCATGTGAGGGAAGATCCAATCTGGATGTTTTAGACAGGGTACAGATGGATAAGGGGAGTGTCTTTGTAGCCAAGGTGGTTAAGAGGCACCTGGGTGATAGGTATATAGACTGTGTTGTGGTGTACACGGATAGTACTAAGGACCCAGAGACGGGTCGGTCAGGGTCAGCTTTTATGGTCTGGGAAATGGGTGTGAGTGTCACTAACAGGGTTACTGATCACTTGGTGGTTTTCACATTGGAGCTTATGGCAATACAGTTTGTGTTAAGGTGGGGGGAGGAAGTGAAGCCAGACAGGGTGGTGGTTTGCACATATTCTTGTGAGGTGTTGGGTAGTTTCCAGTCTTTCAAATCCACTAGAAGGCAGGATATTGTAAACAGGGAGTTGGTTATTTTCCAGTCTTTCAAATCCACTAGAAGGCAGGATATTGTAAACAGGGTGTTGGTTAGTTTACAGTCTTTCAAATCCACTGGGAGGCAGGATATTGTAAACAGGGAGTTGGTTATTTTCCAGTCTTTCAAATCCACTAGAAGGCAGGATATTGTAAACAGGGTGTTGGTTAGTTTACAGTCTTTCAAATCCACTGGGTGGCAGGACATTGTAAACAGGGTGTTGGTTAGGGGGGTAGGTCTTGTTCCTATGGGTTCCAGCACAAGCTGGGATGGCTGGGTACAAAGCAGCTGATAAATTTCTAAGCAGGCTCTGGTGAGGAGGTGGTGGATGTGGTGGTGTCTTTGAGCAATGCAGAGGCTAAGGTGATGATGGGGATGGAGATGAGGAAGGTCTGGCAGGAGCGATGGAATGTGTGTACAGGGTGTGGTTAGGGAAGGAAGGAGGGCAGTTAGGAGTAGGAAGGAGGAAGGTATACTTACTAGATTGAGGGTGGGGCACTGTGGATTGCACTACACATTACACATGTTTGGTAAACATCCAACTGGGTTGTGTGACTACTGTGGGGTGGCAGAGAAGGTGGATCATGAACTGGGTTGTGTGACTACTGTGGGGTGGC